>JANHGB010061861.1:0-41110 GCA_026283785.1 Coracopsis vasa
CTCCCACCAATCTCCAGAAAGTAACAGAAATTCTGTAATGTTTCTAGAGACTGTTCTTAGAATGTTTAAGTTACATTATACAGTTGGATGACAAATCTCTTTTCATATGAGTATATGAGTACAATGGTATAAAAATACTTGCTTATGAAAGTCAAAAGACAGTTTAGTTGAACTGAACACTTATGAAGCTAACCCTGTAACAACATAGTTAGAATAACAGTGTTATTTAGGATCCAGAAATGGATTTGTATTAGATGCTACATAGAACTTACACATCTAAATTATTTTGATGTTCTGAGTGATGGGCCTATGAACAAAAATAATACAATTCTGCCTGATAAACTCCAGAAGAAATTAATTAAAATGAAAGTTAATTAAACCAATGAAAGAACAATTGCAATTTAGAACGCATCATGCTACAATAGATATGCTAACAGATCACCAGAATAACTCCTGCAGCAGTACTACATGGACTTTCAACAGCATCCACTTATTTTGTTTCTTCCTTGCAGAATCCATGTGAAACACCAAAATTATTTTAACCAGTTCTAATAAGCAAGCGACCATGAAAAATGCCTTTTACCTCCATTAGTTTGATTTGTCTTGCCCGATCATCTTTCAAGTGGGTTTTGGCTTCCAGTTCATACTCCAAGCTTTTCACAGTCTGTTCTAGCAACTGAGTTTTTGTTACTGCCTCATCCTGGGCTCTCTGGTGGTCCCTCAAGTTTTCTTCCATAAGACGCATCTGGAACAATAAGATGGTAATACACTTTAAACCGTACTTTCTGTAAATAAATTATGTCAGTAAAGGGGACTGACTACAAACATGACAGATCCCAAAGCATTACAGGAATTCCACTGAGCTATATGCTTTTCATAGTAATTTTTGTTTTACCCACAAGATGGCACCAAGAAAATAAACTTGGATTAAATACCGTATCTAGAGATGCTTCACACTACAGGTTTTACAGTGACAATTATTCTTTATTACAGCAAGCCAAAATTTTCACGATTTTTTAAATGGTTCTATCTTTTGAACTTTCACAATATTATTCCTTTAATTTTCAGACTACCACTACTTTAGCTTTTAAATAATTATGTAGTTTATGTGTTTGAGGCACTTCAATGACAGCATTTTGCCAATGACATAATTGCTAACATATATGACAGAATCACAGAATAGTTTGGTTTGGAAGGAACCTTAAAGATCGTCTAGTTTCAACCCCTGCCATGGGCAGGGACACCTTCTACTAGATCAGCCCCGTCCAACCTGGCCTTGAACACTTCCAGGGATGAAGCATCAACAACGTCTCTGGGAAACCTGTGCCAGCACCTCACCACCCCCACAGTAAAGAACTTCTTCCTAATATTTAGATAGGTATTTTGATTAATCCACCCTCCTTTGTTTAAAGCCATTCCCCAAGTCTGTTAAAGGGTCAGGGCAACACAAGAGAAGTTCTGAATCTGAAAATCAAACTATTGAAATAGTCTACATACAGAAAACCTCTGTGACCAGTGTACTCTCATAGCCTTTCCAATGGCAGAACAAGTATATGCAGATCTTTAAAAGACTGGATTACCCTTACAGTAAAATTTACATGATGAGGTAGACACTTCAAGACTGCAGTTGATTCTTGGTTGCACAGACACCTTTGTCATTTAAAACTGCAACTCAATTCATACAAAGGAAGAGTAGAATATATGTCAGCTCCTTGAGAGCCAGAATTTGATTTTTTCTGAGGGGGTGGAGTGTTTGTTTTTTTCTTTTCTAAATAACTGCTATAGGTTGTTGGTTTTTTTTCTAATTCAAGAATATTTCCACATTCTTAATTCTTTCAGTAGTAGACATTAAAAAGGCATTAACAGAGCAGCAGATCATCAATGGAATTCTTGTCATATCACTTAAGATACATTTATCAAATACTGCATTTATATGTCATAAACAGGAAACTCTATTTCCCTGGCAGAAGATATATGTTGATCATCATCATGAAGAATTAAACTCAAAAGCATGACGATTAAGATCAGTCTCCTATGATGGAGTACACAAAAGCATTATAGCGAACATCCATTGTCTTGAAAATTATCTTAGCTGAATTCTAGGTCAAAAGTTAGAATTTGTCACTGAACACAGAAGCTGTTACCTCATCTTGCATTCTCATAGTTGTCAGGCGTGCTTTTTCTACCTCAAGGTTTTTCTCTTTTAATTGTCTCTGCACATCTGCAAGCTCCCTCCGATTTTTCTCCTTGTATTCATCAAGCTGGTTCTGAAGCTCCAGAGTTGATGTTCTCGAGAGCTCTACCATTTCAGACATCTGGGAAAAAAGTACATTTTTGTTTCCTAAGTTAGTGCTGCAAAAGGTTCTATCATACTTCATACACTGAAAAGTTTTTGTCTCCAGCTTTGATATTCAGCTCAGTATTTTCAACAAGTAAACTTATCAAACTTGATCCCAAAGAAATGAATTTCTAAGAAGTGTGAAAACACAAAACAGTAAGGTTTTTGTTTCTAATGGTATGTGTGGCAAAACTATTGTCTGTCAGTTCTTCCACCTGACTGATGCAATGAATTGCACAGTCACAGTTCAGTGTATCAATATTAAGTTGTATGGTTTATACAGAGATGGCAAAAGAAGTCTAATGCAGTAGCGTTTTGAGAATTAGCTGTAAAATCCTGAAATATCGTTGTAGCATACATTAGAACTGAATTCAAATCTGGGATCCTGTTTAAACAAAACAGAGCTGACTTACAACAGCATTCTGAGATAGTGGTGTTCCAACCACTGTTCCAGTCCTGGAAGCTTTTACTGATAGTCTCTAGGATAAGGAGACTAAAAGTAAAGTTTGCATTTCACTTTCTTCTACACATCAAAAAAACCAACCAACCAAACAAAAATATAACAAAGAAAACCACCACAAAAAATCTTTAGAATTTGGCAGCTCCTTTGCTTCTGTCTGTTAAATAATCAGATTCCTGCTGCCTCTTTGGAGTGAACTCATACCTCCTCCTGTAACTTTTCAACAGTCTTGTTCAGAAGCCGTTGTTCATTTTCCATTTCATTCTTTATCTGCTTTAGCTGCTCCTTCTGGTGAGTTTCATCTTTTAACTGCTGAGTTAACTGTTGCCGTTCCTGCGAAATACAATGGATGTTCTCCTGCAGTGGATGAAAAAATAAACGAACAAATAAATACACATACATACATCATGACATGTAGACTCTCTTTTTTAATGTCTTAAAGGAATGTTATATAACACTCTCCATGCAACAGCTGCTGTAACATTAAGACAATCTTAAATAATGAAAAAAGTTTACGGAGTTACAGTTTGCTAGCCAGTACAGGACAAACATCATTTTAGCAAAGCAGTGCTCTGTCCTTCCTATAAATTCCTAAAACACTGCTCTAACATTTGCAGCACCATACGTAGACCCTTTTCATGATTCTTCTACATGCAAAGCATACATTTAGCTTTCAGATTTTCCTATATGATCCCGTTAACACTCCCTTGGAAATTTTTTCCCCAGGTTAAAAAAAAAAAAAGTAAAATACAAATCTGTTTCTACAATGACTGAGCAATAACTAGTGGGGACTCTTTTTTCCTGTTGCTGTACTTCTATAGCACCCAGAAGCCCTAATCAAGATGATGTTCCATTGTGACAGACACTGTGCAACCAGACCTTTGCGGCTCTTACCATAGAAATTCGCTTCCTGAAAAAACCTTTGCCATTAATGTCCAAACCAGACCTTCATTATCTGGATTAAATTTTGAATGAAGCGCAGAGCTATGCTGTATGCTCATCTAACAGGAGCTCCAAATGTATCTACTACCACACTGAGGATGCTTAAGAATGTAACACTCTCCAGCTTCTAAATACTGTCCATCAGCAGAATAACTGCCTGTCACTGGTTCATTCCAGTACAAGAAAAGCAGGTTTGCAGGTTACGTTCCATCTGCATGTTGTGACTCTAACGTCTTCCTTCTCCCTCCATAATAAAACACCTTAATGGCCCAACACCACAAGACTTGAATAAAAGGTTTGTTTTTTATGACGCCTGAAAGGCGCCATTAAATTGATTAAAACCAGATTATGAAGAATTTAAATTGTTTCAACAGAAAAATGTAAATAACCAAAATCACCATAAATTGTAAAAAGCATTCCAAAACATTGTTTTACATTTTAAAATTGGATATTTAAAGTTTTGTTGAATACCTAATACTTATGATGCTTACGTTATTACACTTCAAAAAATTTTAGATTTGAAAACACAGACAGTATTTCTCTAGGCAACGTAGATCAGAATCTCAAAAAAGAATTAATCTAAGATAAAAGAAAGAACATTGTCAAATATTAGAAGTTTGAGATTT
Organism: Coracopsis vasa; assembly: GCA_026283785.1. NCBI lineage: Eukaryota > Metazoa > Chordata > Aves > Psittaciformes > Psittacidae > Coracopsis > Coracopsis vasa. The sequence continues at coordinate 4,367 of JANHGB010061861.1, forward strand.
CTTTAGATTCACTGTCTCTTACATTCCTGTACAACCCATCAACAAAAGACATCTCTGATATGAACAGGAGTTATGTTGGATGCCTAAGAAGCACATACATAACCCTAAAACACACTGGGGGCTAATAGATGCTGTTTTGCAAAGCTTAATTCTACACCAGAATTGGTTTAGCTGACACCAACGGATTTTAAGAATCTTGAAAAGGTTCAACTTCAGCACTTCAGTTCTAAAAGCTGCTGAAATCCTGGGACCCTGCTGATGTGCCATATTTGAGCAGGTTATAAAAACCTCATGTGCACCTCCCTCCATCAGCCTTTCACTGATCATTTAACTTTACTGTTTGTTTACACATCCTTGAGAAACAAACTGTGCAGACACAGATGAGTGAAATACATTGTGGCAGAATAATGGTGTCAGCAGGATGCTATGTTCTGCATTTCCAGTGTGCTGGAAAGGGAAGTAAACATCAGAGCAAATCTGGTCACTCTCTACTTCAGAGCTATCAACACCAAAAAAAAACACAACCCAACAAAACAGAAAAAAAAAACCAACCAAAACAAACAAAACAAAACAAACCAAACAAAAAACCCCCAAATCACTTGAGAAGAAATTTCACCTACTAACTAGGGCAATTGCTAAAGCTATAATAGGTATGAATACTTATAGAAAATATTATTATTATTATTTAAACGAATATAAACAAAAAGCAATATTTAAAGAAAATAATACTAGGGGGCTTGATGCAGGCAGTGGGTCACTTAAATTTTCATCAGGTCATGCCAACTTCTGCCTGATTTTCAGATAAGCTGCAAACTAAGATGCCCGAGATTGAAATTTAGCTTTTTCTCCTTTGAGTTATATTTTGGTATCCTGAAAAGAAAACTCTGTACTTTTCATATATTGCATCTGCCCATTTTCAGTCACCATATTTTTACTGCTTATTACTAAGAAGGATGATAAAATAAATACTAAGTACATCACTAAAATTTAGAAAGTTGTGAAGTTGTAATCATCATTATTTTAACAGAAAATACAATTCCTAGGTAACTGACCTGTTCCAAGGAGAAATTTCCGTTTTGCCAAGTTTGATTTCAGTTAGTTCAACAATAAACTGACAGTGGCACTACTACTTCAGAGTACGAGAAGTGAAGCTCAGGTGCTTCATGCTCCCATTCTCCCCATCCGTTAAAATCTCTAATGCCCACATCCCTCTTGTGATGCAGCAGTAGCTGTTGAGCCATCTGATGTGCCATGAGAATCACAGGGCTAAGAATCACAGGAAATTTCCTAGGCCAAGTAAAGTTCCTATCACTTTCCAACCTCCCTTTCTGATCGATCACAATTATTAGTGACTGAAGAAAGCAAAGATTTCTCCGGCATAAATTGCCAGACTGAAAAAAAGAATTTACAGCAGTGTTGTTTCTTAGCAAACCAGTTAGTTTTTATGCACAGCCATTGTCTTTGGAAAAGTGCAGAACAGCTGACTGTTCTCTGGGCTTGATGAATTCAACTTGGCTGGTAATGGTGGTTTTCTTACCCCATCATTCTGCATGATTCCTTCTCAAAATCTATTTAATATGATTTAATACAGATCATGTTATGATTTGTATTATCTTTCAAGTAACTATGTCATAGAATCATTTACTCAAATACTGAAAATACCACTAAAGAATAACAATGTCCTTGTTGTTTGCTAAAATGTAGCCAGCAGAAAACTGGATAACATAGGTATATGGTAAAAATATTCTTCATGAAAACTGAGCATTGCAACTGCAATTATCTCCGTTTTCAGAAAAATCCTGTATTACAACAGATACTACTTCATTCTTCAATATTATTCAAGGGAAGTAAGATGTCATACATCGTTTCTCATCAACAATCATTTTTCTTGGGCATACAAATTAGGATACAATATTTCTCTTTTCTAGATTAACTGATAAAGAAGAAAAATACTGATAAAAACTAGCATGCTAGCATGCCTAGCTTAACACTAATATCTGAGATAGACTAATAAATCATGCTAGAAACAACTGAATCTTGACCCAAAGCTAATCAAGATGCAGGAGATGCATATGGTGCACTGATTCATGTTGTGCAGGAAGGTCAAGTCAGACTGTGATAGAATGGAGTTCTTAGAGAACAGTGCTAAATACAAGCCAATGATGAACAATGGGCCATCCACTGTGATTGTGCAGACCATCAGCAATACACCCAAGCAAATCTGGAGAATCAGTGAGGTAGAACAGATAAACATGTTTGAAATAAAGAAAAAAACCCAACTGACCAAAAGACTTCAATGAAACACTTACTGATGGAGTTACAAGGAACAGCAGCTTAAAAACGTCATTTTTTAGAAACAAAACTTCCTTACCAATACTGTTAACATTTTATATTCTTGAAGCACATTTCATTTTAAAGACAATAGGATTTTCTTATTATTATTTTTTTCTTTTTATTATGATCAACTGAACCATGAGAACACAGTGGTTAACACAATCTTCTCTTGGCTTATAACCCACTTACAAAGAATTTGCTTTTTCAGAACAGTAATGTAAAATTTGTGTTGAAGACAGCAAGGGAAAACATCTGTTCAATTAAAAAAGGGTCACTACCAATGTACACGTATCTCGCTTGAGTCCGATTTGTTCGAGAGAATCATTTGAAAACTTTGCTTCTAGAGGAAAAACTAAAAGAATTCTAACTGATATTGTTGAAATAGATGTTCTTGTTCTTACCTGCATATCTCCCAGTTGGCTTTCCAAAGACCTTTTTAACACTATCAGCTCCTTTGCCTGCTTTTCAGCATGTTTCAAAGTTTCTTCTAATTGTTGCTTCTCTTCCTGCAATGATATGACTTGATACATTTAGAAATAGTGGCAAGGCCTTTAATCTGACCAGTAAACTGAGCTATACAGTATACTCAATTCTGGCCTATCACTGATCTCTCCAGTTCCAAGCTGTGACTTTTACACTGGTTTTCAGTGTAAAAGTCCTATACATTCCTATACATGTCATCAAACTGCATCCTGCTTCTTGACACCCTGCTGGTTTTGCAATGTCTTCCCAATGACATTGCCCATCCTTTGTCAGATTTTGTTCTACAATGTAACCTTTACAAACAGGAAGGAGACTACTTAAGGGGCTGGTTTTCTAACTTACCTCATATCTGTTTATTTTTTCCTTCATTAAATTTTCTTCTCCTTTCATACTATCAATTTGCTTGTGCAACTCTTCAGTTTTAATCTCTAGCTCATCAACTGTTCTCTTCAACTTTTCATTTTCTTCAGTCAGCTCTTTGACTTGATTTTCTATACTATTTCGTGCCTCTTGTGCAGCATTTCTTTCACTGGCAAGGACAGCAGCACTCTGGTGAAACCAAATTATATCATGTTTAAAAAAACCTCAGAAATTTCATATGGTGTCACAGCAAATATAGCTAGGGTAAAACATTACTAAAATGTCAATAACAATTTTAACTTAAAATCTGTATGCATTACAAACATGTATTTTTCTTGTTCATATTACTGAGAAATAACAAAAAATGAGCATTTTTTTTTCCTCAGGCATACCTATGTGCTAAAGTAACACACAACACCTCAACAGTCTCATGCCTGCCATCACATATTTTCACCTTAACATCTTCCTCTTTATTGCCCTAAAATATTTTCATTACCAAATCCTACTGCTAGATACTTTCAAGTAATCTAAAAAACTTGACATCAAAAGCCATATGGACCTTTAAGGAAGAACATATTGATGAAGAATGTCTTCTACAGCAACACAAAATCCAGGCAGTCTCGCCCCACTGCTTATTCCAAGCACTAACACCCAACGTTCTACATCCATGAGACTTTTGTGGGGCTGCAAAGTAAACCAACCTAGGTAACAGGATCAACTGTAATGCATACACAGAGAGATAAATATAAAGAGAACTTGACACTTAAAAAATGAGGGGTTTGTAGGGGAAGTGTTACTAGAAAAAAAAGCCCCAAACACAGTCCCACAAAGTGCTGCATGAGCCCAGAACAGCAGACTGTGAGCAGGCATGAACAAGCAACAGAGACTGTAAGTACCTTATAGTGGTATTGGTGCAGCTCTTCCTGCACATAATACAGCCCACACTTGGGGTTGTACTTAATTGGGACTTCTGCTTGGTTTTCAGTTACTGCCTGAGGATGGAAGGAGTTTAGCTACTAGTTCAACCTGTATTCCAAAGCACACTTTTTACTTTTTCAGAAACTCAAATCAATGCACAACACAAAGAGAATCTACAATAAACCACTCACCACAACTTATCACATGTGCTGACAGATTTATTTTTTTTTTTGGCAGGGCAACTAGCTGCAGCATGGAACTTTTGAGATCTAACCACCCCTTTGATCTCACCACTTACTCTCTCTGAAACACCCTACCATTTACTGTGGAAACTATGTCTCTATATTGTTACACTATCTATACTGTTATACTGTAACACAGACCAGGTATGTACTTGTAAACATTTCATTCTGGAGTAAAGAGCTGGGAAGATTTAATCTTTGCTCTTCATTGACTTGTCAGTCAGAATTCCCTCCAAAGAACATAAAAAGAAACCAAGATACAATTTTTCATTCTTGTTCTCAGGCATTCAGGTCTGATAGTAAGCAATACTCTACAAAGACCTGGTTCTAATGTACAGACCTGGTTCTAATGTACAGGCCTTCTACAGTAAGACCTTAAACAATAGTAAGAACACCAGATATGAGAATCTCTCCAATGGCTATAGATTATGTTTATGGACATAAAGAAGAACTGCTACAGGGTGAGCCTTTCCTCATTTTACACTCCCAGCTTCATTGTTTTTCCCCCATGAATGTATCATCCATTAATTTCTCTAATCCTTTTTTAATCCATTTTCTGTATCCATTTTTTGCATCCATTTTTTGCCTCTACATTATCTGGTGACAATAGGTAATTGCACGTTAATTACTGAAGCTTAACATTTTCATATATGAAATTGTGTGTATCTGGATGAAAACAAAAGAAATCATACAGAGTAATCTGGTAAAACCCTATTTTGTGAAATATTTTATGAATGCACAAAAATAACTTTTCAGTTATACTATTTTTGATATTTTCCCCTCCCCACCCCCAAAAAGAATAAGCAAAGTTATATAAAGGAGTGTTTATAAAGTGCATCCGCACTAGATTGTTTTCTAGCAAGCAACAGCTTTAAAATAATGCAAATTAGTTTGATAAAGCGGTAACTCTGAAAACACTCAGACAGTCTACAGGGTCAATGAACTTATTAGACAAAAACTGGCAGCATAAGCAGGCTGACAAGTTCTGGTCTTTTGAAAATACTGAAAAAACTTGTTCTTTTAAGTACCTGACTAGTTGAAAGCTCTAAAATAAATCTCTCCTGATGCTTTAAGTTCTCACATATTGAAATTTCAATAAAATTTATATATTCCTTTAATTTTTGCTTTTTGCATACAGCAAAGTTTTACTAATTAGCAAGCATTCCACCAGTGGCTCCTTTTAGTCTCATTTCCCCTTTCTGGAGCTGAGTGAAAGCAGCTGAGGCATGCTGGGGAGTTCAGGGAAAGGAATGTTGATTTGTCTGTTCTTTTTCATCCAACCGCCTACACAGGGCTGCACAGTAAGAAGGGACTGAAGCAGGCCCACACTGCACCTGAAGATTCCACCACCTCATCTGCCACAGTTTGCTCTCCTTTCCCAATACAGGAAGTATTACTTACTTAGAAGTACATGCACATACACACAAAAGCAAACAACCAAACAAAACCTCCAGATCTACATACTTAAATATACACATAAATACACACACACATATATATATATGTATTTAACCTAACAGGTTCAAAATTAAGTTCAGCCTCCACTGATGCAGTTGTATCTGGAGACCTGTTCCAGCCTGCCTTATGCTGTATGTATCGCAGGATAATTTTCTGGCCACTAAAATTAAACTAAACTGGTATTCTATCTCCTTTTTCCCTATGTATTTCAGTAAGTTAGCAAGATGCTAGATGAATATACATAAAAGGTAGAGAAGTATAAAGAGCAAGCTGCAAGTATTAGCTTTGATAACCTTCTTTAAAATCTTGGAAAAAAATTGGGTACATAAGTAAAATCTGTCCCAAGTTCCAGACGCTTGAGTTACCAGCACTTAGCCAGCAGATCTCCACAGGTCTCTAATGACCTTGGCATCATTACAAGGGTTATACCTTCACATGGATGAACTGTTCCCAAACATATTCTCTAACATATTAAGTACAAAATTCCTTTCTTTAACCTGGAAGGCATGTGTCTTTAAAAATACCAACAATAAACATATACGCTCACACACACTTTTTCAAAACAGTAGGAAACCTCTCAATATATATCGGAGTTTTACTGTATTTTAGCTGGAAAGTGGCCATTTTTCTTACATTATCTTCTAGAGAGAGTAGAACAAATTTTCTTCACAGTGCACATTACACTGTACGCTATTATTTCAGTATGCTTTCAACTTGTTTCAGGTAAGACTGAGAAGAAATATAGGAGTATTTATCTTATCAGTTTATCATACACAATTGTATTATACACATAAGGCATGGAAGATCACCTTCAGGATATCATTCAGGATGATATTAGAAAAAAGAATACATTAGTATCTTCAATTTGACGATGAAATTTAAACAGTCAAATCACATAAATACAATTTAGATGTTCTTTGAGTAGAAAATGCACACACAGCATCACTTCTCCACAAGAGTCAAATTACATAGCTGGGTTTAGATAGAACAAAAACCCCACCCTATATTCATTTATCCTCACTGTAATGAGAACTGCATGCAGAGTTCTTCACTGGCACAAATGAAGCTTCTGGATTACAATAGCTTTTGGCAATACATGTCATCTCCCATAGCATATTGCAACAGAAAGTCAGAGCATCAAACAACTCCACGCCTCTTCCTTTCTCCTATTCTCCCTGTTAGTCTTATCTGGCACCCCATGTCACCTTCTACCTCCCCTCCGGCTCTTCTCTTGGGAAGACAGGTGAACATGACAGGTATCATTAGAAAGGATATGTAAAGGAAACAAGCACTGAAATGTAGTTCTGGCAGATACCCCTGTAGCAACACCATTAGGGGAGAATCCAGTGGAGAGAGATCCCTATCTATATATTGAACAGTTATGTAAGGTTCAGGCCAGCAGCTATCAAATCATACACTGCTGAAGCAGAAATAGATTGTTGTGCCCTTTGACTATGGAACTTCACTTACACAAGCAGGGTACTCAACCAGCCCCAGCAACTAGAAGGCAGTATCATTCACGTAGAGACCATACGTTAAATTTACCACTCTGTTGTTAGAGATGGCTGACTATATTCTGCATAATAAAACATGCCAGTAGAAGATATGAAAACCAATGCACTGAAATTACAAAGAAGTTACTATGTATGTCAATATATTTTGAATGCCAACTATTGCACCTCATAGGCTAAAACTGAAAGTGGCAACAGCACAGGCAGTTTAAACTGTACAACAGATGGTATTTGCTAACAGCCAGCAGTAATCCCATTCTCTTTAGTTCTGTCTACATGAGCAAGAAGGCACAGCTTTCATTTAAAATTCAGTAACTGGCTCACACATTCAGAAAAGGAGCTGAAAGCTGTTTGCAAAAGCATTGAATTAAAGCGGGTTAGAGTGATGAAGATGAAAGCAGAATGTTCACTGAACACTGTAGGGGTAGTAAGTACAAATGAGGAAAACAGCCAGACAGGGAGAACTCACACGTACAGACTGTGCTGTGGATACATATCCTTCAGTCCACACATGACTTATTTGTAATAGTGCTGTATGTAAACAGTGAGTTAACAAAAGGTCCTTAAGGCTTAATGACACTACATCAATTAATGACTCCTACTGGTACCCATTCATAAATCCTTTACATTGCTACATTTGGGGGTATTGGCGAAGGTTTGGCAATAGTTTTAACTAAGTTTATATAAATTTAACCCACAGTAACAGAACTGGGTAAAGGTCACAAAGTAATGATTTAAGTTGAATATGAAACATTAACAAACATGTTGTTAGCATAACATCTTTAGTTCACAGAATTGTGGATCAGCCTCTTCAGAGTTGAAATTAGATGATGTACATACACACATAAAAGCATGTAACAGACAAAACTGGTTAAGCAAGATTCTTGAAGAAAACTTTAAAATGAAATACTGTATATTCACATGTATTTGTCACACAGAAACCCAACACAACCCAACAAAAAACCAACAACCAAAAGCAAAAATCAAAACCACAACACACAAACCAAACCAGCAATGAAAATACACACACACACACATACACACACACACACACACAAAAAAAAATGGTGAGAAGAAAAAAAAAAATAAAAAGTTTATATCAAGCACTGAAGTGGCCTCTCTGGATATTAAAATTAACAAATCTCAAATCCAAAACTGCACTTTCTTCCCTATGACATATAAAACATGCTTATTTCTTTTTTCTCCCACTTCCTAATTGTGGCAGTATGTATGAATATAACTTTTTTTTGCTATATTATGGAATTATATTTATGTAAAGTAAAAACCCTATAGCATTTTCCCTGTTATGTTTGTTTGCCTGCATTTGCTTTGTCTTTTCCTTTCAATCTGTCATCACACCATCTTCCAGGGCAATCAGTGCCTTCTATTCCTTACATTTAGCCTGTTTCATATTCAGATTTCCATCTCTTCAGTCTCTGAAGGAATAATACCTTCCGCTTAATACCAACATCCTTGCAGACTTCTTAAACATACAGATACCTTCTTATTATTTTTGATTACACGAAATATTTTAGTACGCTTCTCAAATTTTATCATCTGCCTTATCAGCAGACTTAAGCTACAGAGACTGGGTAAAAGAAGCTGGAAATGCATTGTAGATTTCTAAAAAAACCCCCAACACAACAAAAAAATCCCACAAAAAACAACCAAAAAGCAAAAAAACCCACCCAAACCAAACAGGAGTTGAGGGGGGAAAGAAGCCTGTCTAGAAGGAAGAAAACAGCTGTAATGATGAGGTCCCACAATACAAAGCCTTCTGTGACTGCCTGAAGACAAGTTTCTGCATTCTGACACTGTCATTGTACCATAGTGCACATAGAATCATAGAATAGTTAGGGTTGGAAAGGACCTTAAGATCATCTAGTTCCAACCCACTGCCATGGTCAGGGACACATCACACTAAACCATGTCACCCAAGGCTCTGTCCAACCTGGCCTTAGGTTTACTTATTAGTGCAGCAGTAGGTTCAAACCATCATGAAGAAAAAAACACCAACAAGTTATCAGATCCTAAAAGAAAGGTCTACTGCAAAAAATCAGTTTCTGACCAGAAAAAAAAAAAAAAAAAGAGCATATACGGAGGAAAATAATCTATGGCACCCAATAACCACTGACATTTTCTTATAGTTCTCACACATTTTAATTTTGAAACTTAAAGGATTAGTCCATCAGTTTGAGAACAAGCCAAGAGTTTACAGGGAAAGAGGCTGTTGCTGCAGAAATGAGCAAGGCAGAAAGAGAAAGGATAGTTTCACAGCTAAGGTGCCCAAACACAGCCCTAGAGAATATGGAGTCTATTATTGTCTCTGACAAAGAGCTTCTGAGGCAAGTCACTCAATCAAAACTTTCCACAGGGGATCAATAACTGCATGCTCTGTAGTTTCCTTGGTGGTTGATTTGAGACACTAGAGTTTGGCTTCCAAACTTTTAAGTGCACAGTTGCAACTAAAGTCAGCAAAACCTGTACCCTGAATGTACCAAGGGCTATACAATGGTTAACATTATGGTAACCTTGTCACCTCTGTTTGAACATGCACAACTAATAGATCCTTTTGACAGTAATCTGTCTGCCTTTTATTTTCCTATACTTAATATGGAGAATAACATCACCTACGAGCTTGCAGCTGTGCTGAGAAAAAGAACTAAAGTTTGTGAAAAACTTAATGTAATTCTTTATTCACAAGAAGTTTTTAATAGTATGTACTGAGTGCAGGAACACACCAAAGTCTGAAAAACACTGATCAGTGTTCAAGAATCAAAATTCTAACGTTGTGTTTAAGTGAGTACAAAACTACTTTTAATTTGTAACAGATGAATGAGAAGATGATGAGAAAATGCATCACATGTATGCGTGTACTATTTGATTTGGTATGTACACCTAATTTATAAAGTTTTACCTATTGTAGGTCTGCTTATCTGACCCCACATAGTCACAGCTGCAGCATTTATTTTTCTGCTTTGGGCCAAAGAAAGTCACTCTCCATAAGGAAAATTCAGCAGCAAAATTCAATTCCCTAGTTCTCCTCCTTTCAGGTGTTTTGCCTAACAAAAAGTGAATTTAATAAAATTTGGGTTTGTGCCCTTGTATACAGACTTATAGTCCAAAAATAATTTAAAATATATTAAAATTAGTCAAGGCCAAGTCTAAATAAAGCAATAAACGTTCCAAATCCTGTGTTACAGTAATCTTGGCAAAGCAAATACATTTATATACTATTCTGCTCTCAACTTTGATGCAAGCAGTAAACAGATTTAAAGAATTGGAGATGAAACTCAGTAAAAAAGGCATCAAAATCCTTACCACCACTTATTGTTGTGTAAACCCAGAGAAACTGGACAGAACACACAAACATGGACCTTGAGATGCAAATGAAATATTCTATTTCAACCTGAATACAGCAAAAAATCTCTTGGACAGGAATGCAGAAAATGTTCTGTGGCTCCACACCTTTTTTTTTTTTACCACACCCTCAACACTGGCAAAGACATGAGAGTGGTTGTGTAACTAACTCATCATTAAAAAAATGGTCTTGGCTGACTTCAGTGTTTTAGCTGGTGAAATTCCATTTTGGCAGTGACTGCACAGAATGGGACCTTCAGAGTCCTTTTACAAAATACAGGAAGAGGTAAAGTGAGCGGAAGCTAAGTATCTTGTTCACAGCTTATTACAACTGTTACATTTCAGCTAGATTCAAAGTTTCTTAGGCACAACTCGGCAAATTTTTGTGAAAACCTTTACATTTTCCTTCAGAATCAAGTAAAACTGAGTTCAACCAATTAAATGTTCTTTAACTGCTATACTTGATGTACAAATCTAAGGAATAAATCTCCATTCAAAATGAGCTAGAGCACAAACAGAAATTTTTTTTAATGGAAGTAACAGACTTTCAAATTTTCTTTCCATATACATACTTGTGGAATCAAAGTAAATGATACAATAATCCTCCAAAACCTTCTGAAAAATAAAGGGAACGGTGTGGCTGCTCACTTCATTCTGTTCCTGGTGTGGAACACCTAAGGTATCATGGAAGATACTATCTGCTGAAACCAACTCTAAATTCTCTTAAGCCACCTTTTTAGGTTGATGCTGGACTAGTTGTTTAACTTCTTGAGCTACATGTAAAAAGCTTCACGTGGCTTCAGGGATTCGGATCTACCTAGCTCCCCTTAGATGACCCTGAAAAGTTAGCAGTGGTGGAGATACCAAATCCCTTTCTATCATTTTTTCCTCTTTGTTTTTTGTATATACACAAATCAAGATTAACTAAAACAACTAGACATTGATTTCCCTATCTAACATGCTGTTAATTTCCAAAGAAAGAAAAAACCAAACCCAACCTACATCCAAAGACTGACACCAAAAGAAAAAAAGACAAATATAATGAGTCTCAACATAGGGACAGCCCTTTAATTGTAATCCTTATTAGCTCTTCAGTGAATACAGCTTCTGAAATCAGTATTATTCAGGCATAGTCATCTAGTTTTTAAAGCTCATGAATGCAAATAACAGGTCTATTTCTATTTGGACTCTGTTTGTAGTTCCGGTATTTCTCCCCACTGCGTACCTTTAGGCAATTCTTCTAACCTCAGACGCTGTTTCTTAAAGCAGTTGAGGTCCTGGTATGAATAACACTGTAACACTGCATAGCATGGGTAAAAAAATTTAATAAAAAATAGTTCTAAAAAAGGAATGAGAAAACTCCTTGAAAGCAAAACAGTGACAGAGTGTTAGGCTACCAACCCCACAGGACTCCCTCTCCCCCCCAAAAAAAACCCCAAGCTTCTGGAAAAGAGACTAAACAGCTTTACTGACTGCTTTTCCACCTTACACTGATTATATTAATTCTCCCATGATCTCAAAATGAGGCCTAGACTACTTTAACATACGGCTATGCCTTTGAAAGTTAACTATTATTAGTTACCTATTAAAAGGGTCAATGTGTTTTCGTGTCTCAGTGAGGTACACTGCAACCTACTTGATTCTCAGCTGTATGTCAAGAGATTATTCAGTAAGCAACTGCACAAACTTACAAGCAAGGGAGGCTGTCTTTCCTTCCATTTCAGCTAGAGCCATTCTATTAACTGGTTAAAAATTATTCTCTTGTGACTGTTTAGAGGCAAGAACTGTTCTCTTGCACGGCCATTTTCACTGATCAAAACGGTACTGTATCCTTAATATTATTTCCCGAACTACTCCAGGTTTTACTTTATGAGATATAATGAAAGATTTAAATGCCTACATTTTAAAATTGAGAATACACCCCCCTTTTTTTCTTTTTCTTTCTCCCCAGTATAGGCATGACCCAATATTCATTTACACAGTTACAAAATCCACAGCCAGGAAAGTATTAACCTCTCAAGTAGCAGCTATACCAAAGTCAATATTATCCTCCTAGCTACATATCATGACATACTCAGACTGGCTTATACTAACAGAATTTTCAAGGTCAGAAGTTGTTGCAAATACTAGAGTAAAATATTAACTAGTTCTGTGTTCACATTGCATCCTACTGCATGGACTTACACAGTCTAGTACTTCACACACATACTCAAACACATACTGTCATAAGACAAACCACCCAAACATACAGATACTGTCATCTGCTGATAGCATTAGAGATCCTCCTGATGGTATTAAAGAAGTATCTGACTGCACTGGCTCTTGCCAATTTTCAGAAAACAACAAACAAAAAACACCACAAAGCCCCATCCCTCCTTCCCAACGAAGGCTAACCAGAACAGTCCTGCGTCAAGGTTCACAACTGTCAAATGAGAAAACCAATTTTTTGTTTTGTTTAGATATGGTCCAATCCAACTCAAACAGAACTTTGCATGGCAGTTTTGCTAAGAGGCTTTCCGGACTCTACACAGAGTATAAAAACCACTCAGTTGTAGTTTCATGGTACTGTCTGCATCCAAACACACACATTCCCACTAAATAAATGCAGAAGTAAATTGCACAGAAATGAAAGACCAGATGAGCTGGAACTTAAAAAGCTTGCTTTAGCACTAAAGGCAAAGTCACCAAGTTACATCTTCAGTGTGCTTTAGAGACATATTTATTATCCCTGTTGATAATGCAGCTAATATTTCATAATTTGTTTGATATTTCATTTAATGGGTGCCTAAAAACATGCATGATACTCTTATCAAATGAATTCCTTTCGTTGCACAGAACAGACACTTCAGAGAAAAACAAATCAAATCTGTCTCCTAGATTTTCCATATACAGTTCCAAAATACATGTTTCCAATAACAGTGCCCATTTAAGGAGTGCCTGCAGCCCTCCTTCCACCACTACACTTCAGTCTACGCACCCTCCCTTTCTTTCTTCTGCTCCATCTCTGTTTGTAGGATCACAGTAGAAATCAGTCAAACACACACCCACTGTTTAGAGGACTGGTAAGGGAGGGCAGAAAATGAAAGCAGGGTGGGGGTGGGAAGTGTGTCATGAAAGAGGGGACATCGACTTGGACCAGACACTCCACAGTTCCTGCACTCTATATACAGTTTATATCAGTTACCAACTGGCTTCTACCACTGAAACAAAGAAAAAGTGTTATTTCAATATGTTAAAGGCTGCTCAGGCACGCAAAGGAAGAAACATCAGTAGCATTTGAAATCCTGGCTCATCTTCTCTCTTTTCCAATTGTTGTGTATCTTGTTTGAGGTGAATGGGCTAGACACAGCATTCATGATGCAGATTCAGATGAGTTACGGATGTATGTACACAAGGGCATAATGATATTCTTAGGCCCAAGCAATTCCTATTATATAATTTGTTTCTTTTACTGTTATAAAGATGTTTTTATAGAGCTATTTATTATAATCCCAAAATTTCATCTTATTAGTTGAGATCCTACTAGGTTTTTTCCACATATACAGTTTTACAGTCATATACAGTATGTTTGTCTATCCCTTTATGTACCAGTGTCTCTGTGATGTTCCACAACCAGTTATGTCTTCACTTTACTGAGAGACTTGAGTAAACACTGCTCTGTGTTTGTAGAGCATTATTTCAAAACAGGTTCTCAGAATATACTAAATTTAGTTATGCTTCATTTTACATTTTAACTATATTTGCCAAGCCATTTCTGAAGAAAGGCACACAGAGTTTATATCAACATAATCTGCAATGCTTAAGCTAGTTTTTGTTAAGCTTCTGCTCTATGTGGGAGATTTTTATTAACTTTGAAGAAGAAATATATTATCAGGCTTGGTAGAAAAAGAATCAATATGCAACTTTCATTTCAAAGCTCTTTGCAGGTCTGTGCTAGACTCACCTAAATTCACTATATATATATATACATGTATATATATCAAATGGGGGAAAAAAAAAAAAAAGGAAAGCTGCTTCTCATCTACAATACTCAAGATTTTATATTAGTTTCTTATTTTAAAGGAGTACCCTTTTACTTCATAATATATGCAGAAGGTAACCACTGTCTTTAGCTGCTGCTTTCACTTGCTCTGGTAAAAGTCTTTCTTCTCTTTGATCATACCACGGCTTTACACATACATGTCAGTTAAAACTCATATGACCACTAGCTTCAGTGAATTCTTAAACGTGTGGATAAATGAAACTGCTTCTAAACTCTAAATGTCTGTTTTATCATCTTGAGGATAAGGTCAGAAGTATGATGAACCCTGAATAAATCAGTCGAGGTCAGGCTTAGATACGCCTCCTCACAATGTGATGATTACAGCATTTTCTGAACAACAACATTTGTGCAGACTGCTTCTCAAGGCAGATGTAAATTTGATAGTGCTGTGCAGACTGCAACTGCACTCCTGAGCTGATAAAATTTCAGTGGAATTTGGAGAGTACTAGCTGCAATTTGCTACAACCTTTTACCTACAGTATTACATTCCAAAAGGTATTTCCAAATGTTACTGGAAATAAAGACTGGCACTTCATCTACTTCATCCACATCAGTAACAGAGCACTCGTAAAGTAAACAGTACAATTCTGGCCTATTGTGCTGTTGGGTCAGATTAAATAATATAAATTTTTTGTACTATATTAATGTACTATATTAATGTCTTATTCCTTACTGCTCTTGCATTTGCTGTTATGGAGAAATCCATGTTTAATTAGAAGGACATTAGTTTTTTAATTTATTATTAAATTAAAGGCAATTATTACCCCACAGAAGTATGTTACAGAAAAGTAAAACTTTTACCATTGTTAAATGGAAACAGTCTGATCTCACCCTTAATAAACAACCAATGAAGTTAAGAAAAATCAGTCATCAAGACCACAAGCATAGGACATAACACAGAAATGAGTTAAAAACATAAACTGTAGCAAAAAAAAAAAAAATCTTAGTATCTGTGACTTTAAATAAAAATCTCTAGAAAACAAACAAAAAACTAACCTACCACATCAGTGAGCATGAGAACAGAATCACACATGACAAATAACCCCACTCTATTCTTTTATCAGATAACCTTGTGTATGTTTCTAACATGACTTCAAAACAGATCTATGTGACATTCTAATCACATAGACTAAATGCGCTCTACATTACTTGTTAACCTATCTGACATTTCCAGCAGCTGAAAACCTCTATTGATTTAACACAAAAATTACTTCCTTTCTCCCTGCACAAAACTTCCTTTTTGGCCTAAGAGATATCACAAACCACCCTTATTCAGTGTACCAATTTGGATGATATAAAAGCAACATAAGAACTAACAACCTTGTACACACAGACTCTGATATACCCTGCTGTATCAAACCACTATTACAGCATTTACACACCCGTTTTCCTCATTAAATACAACAGAATGGCAGCTTCAATTGTATAAAACATGATTTACACATACACTGTTAGGTATTTCAGATTAATTATAAAACCAATAATTAACATCATAAGTAAGATCACAGCAGATCACTCATCTAACTCCCCCAGTTATACTTGCCTAATAGATGATATATCAAACTCAACAACTCATAGCAGCCAGTAGTCATAGAGGTAATGCTGGCCTTTAGAAAAATCATTAAGGGTACTAATAACCAGTGAGATTAAAAACAAATAAAGAAGAAACTTCCAATTAAGCATGATATAAGTTTTACTTAAAATAAAACTAACAAAAATAACTTCAGTAATATCGGAAGAGAAGACCCGGTGCTTAGAGCAACAGTAATTAATTAAATTTCACTTTTGAACATCTTATTAAATTTACTATTAGATAGACTATGTCATGCAAGTATATAAATGCTACTTATAACTATCTCTGCGCCACAGCAACCCAGTCATTGAGCCACTTCCCAGACTGTTATTGTTATGCCAAACAGACTACTCTTTCATTTCTTGTCAGTTGTAATTACAGTTCCATAATTGAAATACAGTAAATTACCATGCAGTAACTTTGAAAGATGGTTCACTGAGGTTAAGCTGTCACTACAATTACTGTATAAGAAAAAACGATAATTTACGTGTTCTACTTTTCTCTCAAAGAAAAAAATTAATTCAGTTCAAGCAGCTCAGATGAGTCAAATACCTTCATGATGAGGTCAACAAAGAGAAACAACACATTTATCAAAGCCAAACAAGCATAAGTCTCAGGCTGTACATACAAACCAGTGAATTAAACACTTTTCTAACCACTGAAGAAAATTTTAGAGACAATCCTTCAAAAAAATACTCTTTATCAGAATTTAGTCATACAGTATCTATCCAGCATCTTCCATATATGCTCCTATTTGCACATAAAGCATATACAGCTTTGGGTATAGCATTCAAGTTGCAAGCTTAATTTTAATTCAGTTCTACATTATGTTTTTGGCCACAAGCAGTAGGATAACTGCAACTCACTTAACACCAATGACATCAAGGTAAAAGAAACTGGCACAGACATTTCTAAGCATAAAACTGGGCCTGTAATTTTGACTTAGATTGCTCAAGCAGCTTGCCTGTAGAAATTTGCTGAAACATTTGACAGAAATGAGGGATAGACACAAATAACTGTCACTGTAAAAACAGTGCTCAAAATCTTATGAGAACTGACCCCTTACAAAAAAATCTTTCAATAAATTCCTAGCTGCTGTCTTCACAAAGGACAAGGATAATCAGGGGACTGGAGCACCTCCTGTATGAAGATAGACTGAGAAAGTTGGGGCTGTTCAGCCTGGAGAAGACAAGGCTGCATGGAGACCTCATAGCAGCCTTCCGGTATCTGAAGGGTGGCTATAGAGATGCTGGGGATGGACTGTTTATTAGGGACTGTATTGAAAGGACAAGGGGTAACGGATTAAAACTTAAACAGGGGAAGTTTAGATTGGATATAAGGAAGAAATTCTTTACTGTAAGAGTGGTAAGGCACTGGAATGGGCTGCCCAGGGAAGCTGTAAATGCTCCATCCCTAGCAGTGTTCAAGGACAGGTTGGACAGAGCCTTGGGTGGCATGGTTTAGTGTGAGGTGTCCCTGCCCATGGCAGGGGGGCCGGAACTACATGATCTTAAGGTCCTTTCCCACCCTAATTACTCTATGATTCTACGACATCTCTTGGAAAACAGTGACAGAAAATGCACTTCTGAAAACTGTTGCTATTCTCGCCCTGACAAAGACCACATGCTGATGCTGGAAGAGGCAATTCCTTCAGTTCCGTTTTCCTCCTGTCTCCTTCCAGACATCCAATTCCTGCTGCTTCCCTTGAGCTGGCACTCATTTGACTATTCAGTAAATAGGGCAAGTTCAATAAATGAAAAGGGAAAAGAAACACACAAAAAAGTCCCAACCACTCAACACCACCATCACAAAAAAAAACCCAAACCAAACCAACCAATCAAATGAAAAACCAAACCAAACACCCCAGCAAAAAAACAAATCACCACACAAACAGAACCAAACAAAAACCCCATCACCTAGTAGTGAGTGGTTGAAGGAACACGAAGGCACAATGTAACCAGGGAACAGAATGTGGCACAAGGAGCTGAAGGTAAGGATAGAGGGCTGCAAAGAACTTCTAGAAGCTGTAATTTCCACAGCATCACTGGCAAAGCACACTGGTGCTCTTCAGGGCATCGTCAAGATTTCAATGATTCCATTTAACCCAAGACAAGTAAATGGTCCTCTGTACTATACTCCCATCTATTCTCTCTCAAAGCTTGCAATGAAGAAAACAGTAAATAAAGACTCAAGGGGCCACAACTTCAGCTGCGGCAAGCACTCAAAACATTATACAAGTGCATGAAATAAACTTATTCTCAGCAGCTAAGCATCTCCTAGCCCAAATCTCTACCTATTTATTTTGCTAAGAGAATAGTAGCATCTGGAAGCATCTATTATGACATCTGTGAGAGGATGACTTTTCCCTGTAGAAATTAATTGTATTCACTTATTTTCACCTCTGTTGCTTTCTCCAGGCTCTGCTGTAGATCAAGCAATTCTTTATCATGCTGTTCTTTAAGTTTATCCATCTCCATGTCATGGCTAGATACTTCTTCTTTTAGTGCTCCTTTTAAAGCAGTAAGCTCTCTCTCTCTCTTTCTCAAAATCTCTTCTTGTTGATCTTTTGCTATTAATACTTCTTCCAGATCCTGCTTCATCTGCATCAGCTCCTAAAGAACAAAATTAAGCACAATTGCATGACAAATAGCTCCAGTGGATGTTCTGTTTGTGTTTCAGAGAAGAAAAGCAGGTAAGATACCCAAGGCCAACTTTTGTTTTTGTGACTTTTATACTAAGCTAAAAATTTTCTGAACCCTAATATTATTAGAAGTATACCATATAGCTCATGTTTTATATAGTGGGTCAACATATCTGATGCTGCAAAACTATGAAAATATTTTGACAGTGTGTTCTGCTGTCTGTAAATAAGGTAGGATTCAAACTAAGGTTGCAATTTAGTAACTCCCTCAGTCCTACCTTCTGTAGCAAAGAAGCAGATAAGAACAAAGAAAAACCTTTTTTACCCACACTGCAAGAGAAGTGAACTCAGTGGTAATTGTCTTTTCTGCTGGAAAGAATAAAGAAAGTTGCTTCTACAAGTGCTGAAGACAAAACAAATGCTTCCCAACTGAGTCCATGCCTCTGTACCCTTCTACAATGTTCACCCTAGAAGTCATTTCTCCTCCCCAAATTGCTGGGAAGGAAGTGGGTAATCAGTGAATCTGAATAATAAATATACACATGCATGCATACAAACACAGAATAAGATAACAGCAACAACTGAAAATGTACATCTTCAAGAATTACCTAAATCGGTATTTCTCAAGCTGTGAATAATTGCACTTTAAAAAATAATGTAAACTTCCCCTGCAATGGAGCAGGATCAGTACATCTAAACTATTCCTGATATGCATCATTTATTCTGTCCTTAAAGCTTGCAATGAATACCACTGTCCAGATTGCCACATTCCACTGTTTATTGTCCATATTGATAGAAAATGTTTTCCAATACTTAATCTAAATCTCTGCAGCCAAGTCTCTTATTTCTTACTCTATCCCCACACAACACAGAAAAATTGATTGCTATTTCCTTTACTGCAACATTATAAGATGTGCTTTTGACTCTTCCCTCACTTTTCCATTCAGATTAAAGATCTTCTTCATAGGCAATGTTTTTCAGCACTATCATCATCATTCCAGATATTCCTCTACTTCTGTACAACTTTCAGCTGCAGTAATCAAATCTCACCTACACAAAACAAGGTAGTTATTCTACTCAGCATATCTTGCATATTAACATCTTTAATATTCCCGAGATCAATAACGTTTTTTGCTCCCTGGTTTGCATTTTATCATTTAGCTTCAACTTCTTAAGCTAGCTCTTTGCATTGGTATTAACTGTTTTGGAACTACGAAGTATTAAGGTCATTCTGAATTCTGACCTTCCCTTTGAACAATTATACACTGATACTCTTACACATCCTTATCAACAAATTCAGTATCAACATATTCCATCATCAGTAAATTAATACAACCAACTACTCTCTCACAGAAGACAGAAAACCCATAACTCTCTTGTTCCTCTCCAGACGCTATCCCTTCTCTCCCTGATTCCATTAATAGATAAAAAATTTAGAGACTACCTTGGTGATTTCTTTTAATTTTCTTAGTTGAATCTTACCTGGTCTTGCTAATAATGTACACCTTCTTTAAACTGATCTTCCCTGTTCTGACCAATGAAACCTACCTAACTGTTAAGACTGACCAAGATGATTATCTCATCATAATGAATAACTCAGCTGTCCCTTAATCATTATGTTATTTGATCTCCTATTCTAGAAAATGATGGTACTTTCACTTTGTATTCCTTTTAGTGTTAATATAGTTATTATAACATGCTTTCTTAGGTCACCTAATAATGGTATATTGTTTTGAATTGACAGAATGAGAAAAAACAAGACATGTATTTCTTCTACCTGTATCTTAGTTCCCAATTTCTAGGCAACTCTGATTTTTCCATCCTTCTTCTGGTACTTTATAACTAACCTCAATCAGAACCTCTTTCTCCCCTTCATCAGTATGTTTTGCGTTATCCAGTTCATCATGCATCTCGGAGAGCTGGTCTTGAAGATCTCTGATCTCAGTCTGGTGTTGTTCCTGCTCCATCTTCACTTGAAAAAACCTTATCAAGAAAAATCAGACAAAATTTTTTAATTTGTAGAATTACAAATAGAAATTACAAATTTGTAGAAATAACTAATTTGTTGGTTTGAGTACTAAAAAATACAAGTATGTATTCCCATGTTCCCCACAAAGGAATGGGATATAATGAGGCAGAAAAATGAAATGTCAGAGGGGTAAAAATGAGAACTCTTAAGTAGATATATAAGTGGAAAGCTGTATTTTATTTTAAACCTGGTACTGTATGCTTGACTAAAGTATCAAGTGTTTCTACATTTTAAAGACTTGAACTATATATT
Organism: Coracopsis vasa; assembly: GCA_026283785.1. Taxonomy (NCBI): domain Eukaryota; kingdom Metazoa; phylum Chordata; class Aves; order Psittaciformes; family Psittacidae; genus Coracopsis; species Coracopsis vasa. The sequence continues at coordinate 25,570 of JANHGB010061861.1, forward strand.
GTGACCATGAAATATAAAAAGGAATTTGCACTAAGAGGAAGACTATAAATTCAGCAATCTTTCTCTTCCTTCCAGATATTCTAAAAACATGCCTCTTTTAAACAGTGGAAACATTTCCTACAATAATGGAATGTGACAGTGATGTTTGTTAACGTATCCTAAAGACACAGGCACTTCAAAACTAAAAGGTTTAAGAAAAAGCAAAAATTCCAATGAATAACTTCTGTAAAATTAACTCACTCCTCTAGGTTCTGCCTGAGTTCCTTCTCGCTTTCTTCCAGCTGCTTTTTTAAGGCTTCTTTTTCACACACACTTTCATCAAGTCGCAGCTGAAGATCTTTCAGCCTTGCTTGTGTGGCATTTCTCTCTTCTTTGGAATTCTGCTGATTCTGAATTTTGTACAGCAAAAGTTAAGCAAGATAACAGACTAAGCATAAATAAAGGCTCTTTTTTATTGTATGAAAGAAGCCATTGCAAGATTTTGATATTTTTCACTTGTAGAAGTGCTTAATAACCTATGAATATTAAAAGCCTGGAATGTTTATTTGCACACACAAAGCACTGCTTTTTGGTTTTTATTAGAAATGTGAGAAATGAAGTCTTCTCAGTACTATCTCATCAGTTTGAAGTATACTGGTTCTTATGACAGGGTTAACATGCAAACTGAAAGAAGCCAAACTGTTTTTCTTCATGTCTTCAGAGCACGGCTGTACTTAACTACTTCAAATTCAGCACTGTAAAAATAATGTGGTAATTAACAAACAACAGCTACATAAGTAATACAGTTTGTCTCTCACTCCACATCTGTCTTGCTACAATCCAAAGATTAACATTTACCTCTTCGGATACCTAAGAAATTTTATGTGCATGTGTCTAACATTTTTATTTACCTCCCCAAACTCCTTTTCAAATACTAAGAAAGAGATTTCTCAAGAAAAGGGTAACCATGCTATGAGCAACTTCTGTAAAAGCACAGGTATCTGGATTACAAGGAATATGAAGCAAAAAAGAAGGATTCAGCTGGTTGATCAGTTGTCACCTACTTAGAAAAGTTTATCTGAAGTAGTTAAAAGCTTTATAACAACAAAGTGCCATACCCTAATTTCTAGATCCAATTTTTTTTCTAATTCTTCCACTTTCTTTTCAAGTTCTGCTTTTTGCTCCATCAATGCTTTTACTTCAGCTGAAGAATCTGAAACCTACAATTAAATAGAGATGTTTAATTCCACAAAGCCAAGACGCTCTTTGACAATTGTTCTTTTTAAATCTAAAGTAAAGCTACAGGCCAGGCTAATCGAAGTGTAGCATCACCAGTGACTTTTCATACAGGTCAAGCCAAGCTAATATTTTCAAAGGAACCATGATTTGATTTTCATAAAACTTCTTAGTAATTGCTCAAGGGATGTTGCAAATACTACAGAAAATATACAAACCTAAAGAAAAATTCAAATTAGGCAACATATGAATTAAGTCACAAGGACTTGGGGCCAAATTTGACCGAGATACCACCAATTACACAAAACTGCCATCAAAGGGGTTCATACTCGCATGTCAAGACAGATTTTCAAACACTGTTTTTTGGTAATTTCTTAAGATATGTTTTATATATTAATTTTGAATGATTATAGCCCAGGATAAAATAATCATCAAAAGTAAGCATTTAATCCTCATGCCATCACTGCAACAACTGGGCATTCCTTCACTTTCCTTTAGAACTGAAAAAAGGAGTTCACCATGTAGCAGGAAACAAAAACTCTTCAGCAGACAGATTGTCAAATGCCATTAATGTAATATGACTTTTAAAAAATGTCCTAAATTATTGCTTTTCTAAATTACAAATTAAAATACTCTTTCCACTTAGATATCTATTTATAATCACTATAACAAGAAGATGCTCCACCATTATTTTTTAAAGCTATATATGTTACCTTTTTCTTTGATCTAACAACCTTTTGATGTTCAGGTTAAGTTTGCATCTCTCCTTCTAAAATGTGGAAGCTCTCAAAGTAGACTCCTTTACATTATTCTTTGTTAACAAACAGATTTCCCATAAGTCACTTCAGTGCATGATTAAAATTAAGCTATACTACTGAGAATACTACAATAATATACTGTACTAGAAGAAGAGTCTCATTTAAGGCAGTGAGGGAATTCAAGTTTTTTAAGCCCTGTTTGAATATATATCACTATTAAACAAGCCAAAACAACTTAAAAAACTGTTCACCTGTGTCTTTCCAGCAGCTCTTGACTTTAAAGTCTGAATTTTCTCAAAAACCAAGTTGACTTTCCTCTTTGTCGCATCATCATTATCAGCACTTCTAAAACACACAGAATAAAAGCAATGATACGATCAAAGGTCCTATTTTTTTAATATTGGAACAAATTCAGAATTTCCAAACTATGTAAAATCACCACCATTAAAAAAAATCCAATATGAACCATTCAGAAATTTTCCTAGCTATTCATTAAACCCTTTAAAGAGAGACTGTTAAAAAAATCATATTCACTGAACTCTTTAATTGTAATTCTCTTCTACAAAATTAGAGCTGTGGAGAGACAGGTATTCAGCATGTATATTATAAAAACATACTGAAATTAGAAGTAATTAGTACTACATTTTTCAAGTTCTGACTATTGCACCATAAAATACACTTTAGCAGCTCCCAGAATCTGCTACATCAGGAATGCAAAAAAATTTAAGTACATTGTGCATATTTTAATTTATTTCTCTTTCCTTCATCCTTCAATAAGTTATCATTAGGAAACACCAAGCAAAAGAGTTACAGGTAGACAAAGCATTAAATCCACATCAACAAGGGAGCTTCTGTCAAAATTGTAAGAGGTAACACTTTTTTGTTGTTTAAAATATCCACAAACTTAAAATCCCATGTGGTATGATTTGAATTCCTTGTGAACCTCCGTATCACATGAAGTTGAACTCCTAAAGTATTTAAAAGATGAAACAGATTCTAATTTCATAAATTTCAGGTACACTTAATCAAATCCTGTACGATACCTTATGTAAGTCCTGATTGCCCAGGTATTTTGAAATCCTATGCCTTGAAGGATACAGCTCAGATACAGAATTACGAACAATTCTAGCTTTGCTTCTACAGTGTCACATTTTAAATATAATAGAAAATAAATATTGAGAAAATACAGTCTCTTTTGAGAGCAGTCCTCTCCAAAACTATGTCTACTAACCCTTCCTTAAGGTAATTGTAAAGTATCTGTTTAGCAGTCTCTTCATTCGTTTGCTGTGCAAGATCTTGCTGGCCTTTTAAGAGATCAGGAGTTGCCTAAAATGACAAGACAAAATGTCAAAAAATATAATCATATGAGGATTGTAAATAAAACCTCTACAACGGAAGTCCTCCATTCTAATCTATTATGAAAACATTTATGTACTGTGGACCTAAGCTCATAAAGATCCATTGGAGTTTTAGCCTGGTGCGATAAAAAGTATGCTCCACACCAAAAGAAAGAAAACATAATTTTGCATTCTCCTCTTGTGCATTTATGCTTAAGAATAATCACATCATTTACAATAATCTCCTTTAGTCCCACCATCTTCCTTCACCCAAACAAGAATATACTGGTTTACAAACCATGTTTTCTATACCTGCAGATAAAGGAGTAATTTTTGTGGTTTTACTTCTCCAGAACAATCCCATTTGGAAGTATTGTGTGATGGGTGTTTGTTCTAATGAAGAGCAGAAAAATACGCATTTAACAGTATGAAAGTTTTAGTATGCTAGAGGGCAAAACACAGCTTAAAAAGTAAATTCAAATTTACCTGTATATGAGGGACAGATGAAAATGTTTTCACAGAAATCTTCTTGGCTCCTGAATCAGGTGGAATTGTGATTCGGTTTGGCAACAATAAAGTAGAAGTTACTGTTCTAACTTCTTCTCTCTTATTCTGTACTGGGAGTGTAGACGACCTGAACATCAAGCTTTCAGTATCAGCTCCATTTTGTTTATGGTGTTGCAATGAACTGAAACTGCTATTCTGAGTGTCTTTATCAGGCATTTGCAGTTTTCCAATACTTCGAGCAGAAACCTTCATCTCTTTAGGAGGTGACTTTTGATCTCTGGATAACTGCTTGTGAAAGCAAACTTTAGATGGCCCCAGCAAGTGCTCAGTTGACTTACCCAAGCTTTTACTGAATTCACCTAAATAATCTGAATTCACATCAGACCCTAATGACAAGGCACTATCAACGCTTCTTGATCTTTTACGATCATCTGGATGAATTCTATTCCTTTTTCCTGACCTACCTCTTCTGTGAGGATCCACTTTCTTATCAAACTTTTCAATTAGCTGATCTACTCCTGGAAGTGAACCAGTATCAATATCACGGCCAGTTCCAGGCAAAAATGGGATATATCTTCTGTTTTCATGCCGATTAACATTGTCTGCATATATGGCATACTCTTGGTCATCAAGTAAAAATCTGTATAAGGAATTTGCCGAAGTGGGAGTGGCTGATGAGGACGATGATCTTCGTGAGTCATCCAGTACTGGCCCAGCTGAATCTTGTCTGCGGAAGGGAAGAACATCTGGTCTAGGTTTTCTTTTCTCTGGATAAGCAGTTGGACTAACACATGGGGATCCTCCTGCAGATGAAAATGACTCTGAAACACACACTTCATTGAGGCTGATGGTGCTACTGGGACAATCCAACAGCTGCTTATTTTGATCTTCTGCTTCTAGTGACCTGTTCAAATGCGGTTTTTTTGAATTTGCTTTGGGTGGCTCTGCAAGATATGTATTTGTCTTCTGTAGGGACACTACTTTAGATGAGGAAATCCAAGGCTTTGCTTCAGTTTTTTCATCTGCAAAAGATTTAGATTTACTGCACACAGAAGACTGGTAATTATCCATGTTCAGGTTATTTTTTTCAGGATCATAAGGCTGTAAAAGTTCAGGATGTCTTTGAAAGTTCAACAAATTTGCGGATTTCATTGTTCCACCTTTAAATTCTGATATTCCATTTTCCTTTTCATCCAGATTGGTTATCTTTAGGCTTTTAAGCACACCCGGTTGCATTTGCTGTGTTCCAGGAAACACAGTGTGTTCACTGTTTTTGTCCTCCAACCTAAAAGCAGTATTGGAGTCTGTGGCTGGCTTGCTTGAAGTATGAGAAATGACCTCTTGTTCTTTTCCAGCAGAAGGATTTTCTGACAAACATCCTTCTGTATTGTTTAGTACAATGTAAGGATGTCCATCAATTCCTTGGACTCTAATACTGACACCATAAGACCCTGTTCTAGAATTTTGTGCATTTCTGGTTTTTTGAGCCTCCTCACTTGTGAGTTCAAGAGTAACTTCATAGTCCTGCTGCACGTGCTTAAAACCAGCAAAATATGGTTCCATGATTACTAGACGAATATAGCTGAAGAAAAATGACAAAAATGTTATTATTTAAAACACTTCAGATTATTTCATTCATTATTTTATTGCACCAATCAGTGTGACTATGAAGACTTAACAGTAATATGCAGACAGATCAATATACAAGCTATATAAAGCTCGAAGCAAATACACTGTGATCTAAATGTCTGACTGATTCTGGACCAATGTAATGTTATTTTATGATTATAAATGGTAAGAAATAGCAAGTTAAGACTGCCTACACAGAGTTGGTGCTAATTGCTTTAGAATCACATTACTTCAAATATAAGCAATTCTAGTACAATTTTTTGAGTCAAAGCAGCTTTTATTTTGGGTGTCTCCACTGTGTTTACTGAAAGACTGTACACTTCACAAATCAATAATCATTTTATAGTCAGCAATTATTAACAGCTATATTAACATTTGAACATAAGACCAGGAGAGCAAAACACAACCAGGCAGTTTTAGATTATGAATTTTAGGCAACTAAAGTACTGCAAGGAAGGTCAATATCCTCATACCTTTGAGTTGCACTTTTACATATCTGCTTTTCAACATTTGTTTCTCAAGACATCTGAAAATAAACTTTTTCATTTATTATCTCATTATCATCCATAAGAATAAACTTTCCTACAGATTAATTCAACAATTCCCCCAATTGTGGGCTTGCTCCAGAAAACCCCAGTTGCTATTTTAAACCAGGTACTTTGCTGAGCAACACAAATGGAAAAATGCTGCTAGCATTTCCACGGCTGATAGCACCTTTTTCAGATTCAACAGGAATGCTAATTCCAGCCTATATGTGCCAAAATTATTCCTACTCTAAAACCCAAGAAATTAAACCCTACCTGCACTTTTAATGTTAAATGCCATTCTCTCTGTAAGAGCTGGCTTGGTACGTAGTTTTACTTAACTGTCTGTTGCATATTATGTGCCGACTGTCTAGTGGCAGAGGCAATGCAGTGACAATAAGAACCATGTCTATAAAAGGACGAAACACAATACTCTGATGCAAAACCTGGAGGGAATAAACTTTTGAACTGAGCTGGAGAGTTGAGTAACCACTGAAGCCTGACAAAACCAAGATCATTAAACAGTGGTGAATAATCATTGAAAGGAAACAGAAAGAACAAGATGTCTCAAGGAAAAACAAACCTCTCCAGCCAGTTTCACTCTCCTGTGTATCTCAGCATGAACTATCTCCCTTCAGATATTCTAAACAACAGCAGAATTATCATTTCTTCCTGACAGTGATTTAAACAGTTTGGCTCACTATCAAAGTCTTCCCTCGATATTAAAAGATTCAGTGAATTAGGTAAATTCACCAAAACTAATTCAGAGGTTACACTCACTTAGTAAAGGCAAGTAAATAGACAATATGAATTGGATCTCCATTTAAGACTTCCTGAGCAGGAAGAGAAACAGAACAAGAGAAAAGCAAAGATAAGCCAGGGAAGGCTAAGGGAAATAGAAAAATGAAGGAGCAACAGAAGGTTAACAGCAAGTACCAATATACTTTATTATTTTGGTACTCCATTCTATTTCTCTATCCTTTTTTACCTTCTCTGAATATTCACAATATCTCACATTAATTATACTGTTTCAGTGTATAAGCTGAGACAAAAAAGGACTAAGTAAAAACAACAGAAGCTGATTCTAATCACCCAGAGTCAATGAAAAGATCTCTATTGGGTTTTTGACCAGGATACAGAAATCAGCTCTGAGCTGCTCTAATAGTGGCTGAGAAAGCAAAGGAGGAAAAAGAGATAGCACAGCACAGAGCTGTAACAGAATATTCACTGAAGGGACCAGACCACGCTAATCTAATGAATGGTTGCTGGAGGTAGGAAAGAAACCAGGCTCTCCACTCTGTTCTTCAAACTGTTGAGTGGGTCCAGCTACATTCAATTACTCTTTGTTTGCTCAAGGCAACAAAAAGGAAGTATTTCAGAAAGTTCAAAAGTTGTTTTCAAGTAAGTAAGCTTTTTGAAGCTTTTATGCCTTCCATTTTTAATTACTGTTATACAATGTTGATCTGAAGTCACTACTACTGGTATGTAATAATTAAAATTAATCATTTGTTTTAGCAAAATAAAAATTATAAAATAAAGTTTATCAGACTTCTAAAACAAATCTGCTTGATTGTCTAGGGAAAAAGTGTTAACAAGACATGATTTTGCAACTGAGAATTACTGACAAAGAGACTTCAACCAGCCCATGAAAAAAGCAACATTCTGTATCTTCTACAGAACATTTAAAGTATCTCAATGTTCTCAGAAAACACATATCATTCAGAACTCTAACTTTAAAAAAAGAAATCTAGCTTGCAGAATACGGTATGCTGACACTACACTAAGTTCAAATCACTCATGGCATATTTGCATCTGACCATGCAAGTGAAAAACCATTTATACATAGGTGTAACATACATCTGCAGTAGATGACTACGTGAATGCCTTTAAAAAGGACCTCCACTTAGTGATTCTAGCAAAATCAGAAATACCACCAACAAATTTAGACAATTTACTTAGTATATGAAGATTTACACTACACTTTAAAGCTTTGTGTATTAGCAGACCTATAAAAAGAGTAACATTCGTCTGAATTTGCTAATACTGGTAACAAACACAAGATAAGGGGTCAATAAAAATAAACTTAAAAAAAAAAAAATAATTCAAATCAACCAGCATAAAGAATAGGTAAGCAATAAATGTCAGTAAGTCAAAGTCAGGGTGATTGCAGCAGCTGTGCTTTCAACATGTTGCAAAGTTGCTAAAAATATTAGATAGCCAGAAAGAAAAAAAGAGGTCACACGAAAATAACCCAACAACTCAACAACAACCACAAAACACCAAAACCCCTCATGTATAGTAGAAACAGTATTTACGTTAATAATCTACCTTAAATTAACCATTAATATATTTAATTTATCTCTAAAACTATGTAGAAGTATGTGAATTTGTCTTCCTCACACATTATACTAATGAATTATATATATTATAGTATATACTATAATATATACTATAATATACTATAAAAAAGCATAAAATTTTGTAGAAATCAAAGTGCTAGGACAAAATGGAACTATGAAAATATATATATATTACATCTACAAGAAAATCAGACAGCTAGTCCTACCATTCTAATATTTAAAGGTCTTACTTAAGGGTTCCTATTTTATAGGATGTTAAGCCACAGTCGCTAATACTCCCATGAACTACATAATATCTGAAAGTTATTTTACAATACCTTAAAACAATGTTGGTAATATTGTAAACATTTTTAAATGCTTTAAAAAAGCATTACTGGTTTTTCTCACGCAGCCTTTCTGAGGAAACCTAACTCCTCTAATAATGCCAATTGTTTAATTACAGTTACAGTCATATTTTTACGCAAACACTGTGCAGTCAGCATCTCAGGCTTTGGCAGGCTTACAGCAATAGATTAAGATAAGAAGACTGAAGCTGTTCCTCTCCCATCTGTCTGCCCCACTCCTCTGACGGACATCATGTCAAAAATGAGAACAATGATGATTGAATATACACATCAGCCACGAATATTTGCAGACTGGGCACGCCCAGGGAAATGCAATCAGCCTTCTGTTCCATACTATTGGTGAATGAAATTCTGACATCTGACACAGGAGGAGCTGACAGACAGGGCCCTGACAGCTACTGCTGTAGCTGTCCAGTTTTAATCTCCTTTAAGTCTGCTGAACCTCTCAAATGTTATGACAAAACAGTTTGTTTACTCTTAAACTTACAAAGAGAGGTTAGATGTTTTCAGATTTATTAGGAAGAGATTTTCCCCATTTGTCGAGCTGCTTGTCATTTCCTTGTAGTTATCCATAAAAAATAGAAGCTTTTATTTTTTTTATAGAGGGTGATCCACATTCTAATTCCAGATTTTCTGCCAAACTAGTAATTTTACTTTGAAATAATATAGTCTTGCTAGTAATTTTATTTAGTGTCTCACAGAGGTTTAAAAATACAGTTTTCAGAAAACAGAAGCAATAATTCTGCATAAATTCTTAACCAGGTAGAAGACTGTTCTGTTATTTTACAAAATAAATAAAATATATTCTATGATTTTATAAAATTGATTAGGATCTCCTACTTGTGAAGCAAATATTACAACAACATATACAAATTAATTAGGACATAGGAAATAACTACTTCAATAAATTCTTTTGAAAATATTCTACTTGCTAAAATGACAGATAATATAGCCAAGGACATACAACCATCAATATCTTTCAGAGATTAAAAGTTCAGCTGCAGTTTAGGCCAATGAAAGTATATTGGCATTTTCGGACTGGTAACTTCATCTGCTCTTCGTTCCAAGCCAAATATTATTGAGCAGCAAAGTTTCACTTGAAAACGTGCAAACAGTCCAGTAAAGAAATAGCCTGATTTTCTACAGTTACACCATTGTCATGGTTTAAACCCAACCAGCCATAAATCAACCACGCAGTCTCTCTCTCACTCCCACCCCATTCTTTCCCTTCCCCTGCTCCCGGAAGGATGGGAAGGAGAATCGAAAGAATGTAACTCCCATGGGTTGAGATAAGAACAGTTTAGTAACTAAGGTATAATACAAATCACTACTGCTACCATCAATAATAATAATGATACAGGAAATAACAAGGGAAGAGAATACAACAGCTCACCACCCCATCAACCGACACCCCAGCCTGACCCCCGGCAGTGAACTAGCCCTTCTGGGTAACTGCCCCCAGTTCTCCATTCCAGGCATGATGCGCTGTGGTATGGAATACCTCCTTGGCTAGTCTGGGTCAGGTGTCCTATCTCTGCTTCCTCCCGGCTTCCCCTTCTCCCTGGCAGAGCATGAGGTTCAGAAAGTCCTTGGTCAGACTAAACATCAAGTCACAACTGAAAACATTGGTGTTATCAGCGCTGTTCCCAGGCCGAAAGTCAAAAACACAGCACTGCACCAGCTACTAAGAAAGAAAAAAAATGACTGCTACTGCTGAACCCAGGACAACCACGTAGACTTAAACAGCTGTACTTATTGATCAACAAGTTCAGTAAATTCAGTCATCATCTAGGGCAAATCCAAACCACAGAATTGAAGATACAGAAAACACTGTCAGATACAAACCAAGCAAATTCACTGTATTAGGCAACACATTAGGTTTTACAGATATTACTGGAATGTATTCACTGTATGCCCCAGATAAATTATTTTACTTGAAAATTCAGCAAGAGTCATTTTCAATCAAATATTTTATTGAAAACTGTCAAAAGCCGAAAGAAACTAACTTAATGAGTTTAACCGTAGACTCAGCCTCAGTCTGCAGGCCTAAGCGTTTGTATTTACATAGACCCTTCCTCATTCTGAAACTTCATGAAAATCATGTGTGATCCCAGTATGCTCACATATAGATTCATCAGGCTAAAGGATCAAGTTCTTTAAAGATTCAAATATGTTGGTTTGAAAGATGCTTACTTTCCTTCAATTTTGTTTGTTACTAACTCACCTGAAAAACACAGGCCATAACACATGATTTCCACAAGCAACAGTTCTAGCATTCTATTATCTCAGCTTGCACAATCCTCCCTGCTCCTTTTGTGAGCTAGCAACCATGCCGCCACACAGCAGCAAAAAAGAGCAGTTTTGTGTCACACCAGCAAGTAAGGCACCAAGGAGCAATGGGATCACCTATTTTGGCAGTAACGTGGCCTTGGACTACTTACGGCAACCACAGAATTCCAAAATGAGTTCTCAGGGATGTTTTTTGGGACAGAAACCTTTAAAAACTTTTATGAACAAACAAACAAAAGGGGCACTCAAAATGTTCACGCCTTTCAGTTTGGGAATTTCTTTCTAAAATCAGCCTTCCTAAATGTGTTTAAACACTCATTTTAAATACTGGCCTCCAGTGGGTGTGGAAGTTCATATTTTATCATTACTCAGAAGTGGTTTCATTTTTCTGAACAACTTATTTTTGCCAAAAGTAGAAACTATGATATTTTTGTTTATAAAGAAAACTTGTGAGCAAAGGATCTCATGTCTGAACATCCAATACTCTGCATGTTCTTCTGTAGCAGTTTGTTCTTCAGTGGTGATATGATACTTTTCAAAGAATCACAGAAGAGGAATTCTGAAAGTTTAACAGGCCAAAAACATTTTTCAAAAGTGCCACCAAAACATTTCTTTTCTCAGCTACTTTAAAGCTGTCTATGAGGAGCTACGTAAGACCTGCCTTACAATCAAAGAAACCCCTGTAATTTGGAACCCTGGCTGTTCTCTCTGGCAGCATTTGCAGAAAAGAGTGCCCTTGAGAAACATACTCCTCCGCCAGACACGGCTGCTCCCTTCAGCAGCTCTGCAGCCATACTAACATTACAGCATCACAAAGGCATGGAATTGTGTTATGGAATTCAGTTATTCTTTAGCTAAATCTATAGGACAGATACATATACATCATATATAGTGTGTGTATATATATATATATGAATAAAAACACAAAATAAAAAAAAAATACCCAATATCATAATCCTGAGACTCCTAAAATAGAACCAACTGAAGATTTTCCATTAAAGGAAGATTAGGGCATACCACACTGTCTTCTCTTTGGAGGAGTGAACTTTTCTGAATTCTGAAGATGTCAAGCTATTTAAGGGTAAAATAGCAAATTCCGTTTGGTTCCATGGAATTCACCTCCATATTTTCTTACCAGAAAAAGAAAAAAAAAGTCACTGCCCATATTATTTAATATGTCACTGCCCATATTATTTAATCAGTGCCTTTTTTACAAGGGGGATGTAACAGTTTATGGATGTTTACTCCAGATTTTTCACACATGCACAGCAGAATGCCAGGAAAGAACTATAAAATTTGTCATCCAGCTTTACACAACATCAAGCTTGCTCTCCAAGCTAAATAATGGATTCTCTGTGCAGCTGACTATTCAGAAAGTACCAGCAGTATCACATGAAGACAAAGTGGGTGTTAGGTCAATAATAAATTGCAGTTCTATGGAAAGAGGACAGGAAATAACTTTGGGAAAGAAGAGGAAGGAAAACTTACATACTGTAAGGGTAAAGGAAAGGTAGCAGACAGGATAATTCATGGAAAGACCAAAACCGTAATGTTTTTACACTTGGTGGAACACAGTCTCATAAACATGCCTTGCAAGCATGATGGGAAACTTCATCAATGTCAATCCTACCTACAAGCTGAGGCTTCTGCAAAAGGAAAAGGGACCTGGATTGCTGTCCCTTTGGGGCAATATGGAAAATAGCTCTGGGGTAGCTAAGTTTATTTGATCTACTGCTTACAGCAGAGCAGAAGGGAGGAAAGTGAAAATTTAAGGTTCTAGATATGAGACTGTAAAAAAGGGACAGTGAAACTCGTTTAAGAGCAAACTGACAATATCCATCAACATAAAGACATATGAAAACAAGTTTGCCATCTTTCTGGTAGATTACTTATGCCCATTTAAGATTCTTTCCTAGTTTAGATGTATTTTTTGTCTATATAAAATAATATTTGTATCACACCTGGCAGTCACTCCTCAAAATTGTTAGAAAGAAAATTATGATAGTTACAGAACCTAATAAAACTTCCACAGCAACGTCTTCTTGTCCCTGTACTGTCCGTAAACTGCCACTCCCTGTCTGTGGTCAAAACACACAACTTTCAAAAGGCCTATACAGAGGATTTTCTACAATATATCATGCCATAATTCGGGGGAGGGAGGGGAAACTACCTTGAGAGATTTATTTGATTATTGGTCAGCATTTCTGACGATAGTATCAACAACCTACCTAAAATTTCTATAAATGAAAGCTAGAAAACAGAACATTAAGCTTTAAAATATTAATTCCCTTTAAAGTAGCATGGAAGCTTCATGTCCCACCTCTTCTTCCCACTTGTTAGAATGAGACTGAAAAATTCTATGCCTAAAAAGAAATAAATCATGAGTTGATGAGACCCTAAGTCATTTGGCAAGTATTATTCAGCATATATACCAGAGTTACACCACAAAGACTTATGCTTGGTATCACACAGACACAAGACAAAATCTTCAGCCTTAAAGACAGGGCTGACCTATTATTACAGGCAGAATTAACCTTACATATTTCATAAAATGAAATCTATGCTATGAAATAGCAATTTATGTTCTTCCAAAACCACTACATATAAATAAACTGCATAAGCTATTGCTAAACTTAATACTAGATCCCATCCACCACCTTAGATACAGTCCCTCCTCATACAGTCTCTGTACACATCTACATTATTAACTGGTGCAGTACAAACAGAAAGGACCAGGTTTTGACCTGCTACATTCCATTATAGTCCCAGGACTGCATACGCAACATTGCATTGTTATCTGCAATGAAATTCAGATCCATTGCCAGTTCAAGATGTGCACGGTGCCCATGTAGAAACATAAATGCTGGAGGACCATATATCCACACTGCACATTGCCTCCCTTTGAAAGCAGTAATTCCAGTCTCCGCACCAGAAGCCATGTAGGTCTGTACCTTCCATAAATGCAACACGATTGTTTGTTTTTTTTTCCTTTGATCAAGATGTGATTAAATATGGTGCTCATGTGGCTTTGGATACACAATGGAAAATGAAGTCCAGGCAGGAACACTGACCCATAGAGAGCCTGGTGACAGAAGGAAGCCTGCCATCATAGTACTACATTTTAATAGTATTTCAACATTTCTGAATCAAGTACCTTATTTCTATTCTATGAAAATATTCTCTGTTCTGATTTCAGGCGGCAGCCTAGGGCAGCCTAGAATTTCCTACAGCATAAAAACTCCAAGTAACTTTTCTTCTATAGCTGTTGGTGGAACAGCTTAGATTACAGATATTATTTAAACAATTTCTTCTGAAATGCAGTATAGCAAAGTAGATGAATTCTGGATTTGCTGCCTCAGAGATGAAGATTTCAGTTTCAGTTGTGCCCAAATATTACAGAACCTTATTCAGATGCTCAGCCGATAAAACAAAATATTAATAGCCACCTCTTCAAAGACAAGGACAGGAAGAGAACTGTGTTTAATAAAGACTGTCAACAGAAAGAACTCAACAGTTAGAGCAAAAGATATTGTTCTCTTGCTCACAGCTTGGTTCATACTCCCTCTGGCTGAAAAATGCTATGTTTGAGGAAGTCTCGAAGTCCCAAATGTAAAACATCTTGTTAGTCCTATGAAAGTATGTGACAGATCAGCCATATGCTTGAGCTGTGTGACAACTAGCAGGTTTTGTTGGTTTATTTTCCTGCCCTCCTCCCCTTTCCCCCCACTCCCCAAAAATCTGCTTCAATGGCTGCAAGTCAACAACAAGATATTTTGGCAGATCCTCAGGTCTCATAAATTGTCAAAATTTGACTGAAGACAAGGACATAATATATATCCCATTTTCTTAACCTGCTGTGTATGAATTCACATTGTCATAATTTTACAAGATTTATTCCCAGAGGAAATATGGCATGACCTACTAACCTTGCTTACTGAGTGGAAATTAGAGCATTAATTTTTGGTAATGATAAAACCAGTAAGAAACCCCCAAATTTCTCCTGTAGTTTTCTAAGCTATTACCACTGCAATATATATTTTATATCATTATTAAAAAGTTCTCTTTTTCTTTACTGAAGTAATTGGTTTCCAGATTCTTCCAAATCAAACAAAAGGACATCAGAAACACAAAGCACACTAAAAGTATACTAACATCAGTCAACCTGTATCACCTCCAAGAAACTAATTCATGTCATCTGTGTCGACTAGTCCGAGGTCTTGTAAACAATGGTACTAGCTAAGTCACTGGAGGCAGATAGAGATTTACACTTGTTTATTAATAGTTACATTGGTACTACCTTTATACAAATACCTGCTCGAGTGTACTTGTACCACTATACTGTTTCATGTCCCACACAAACTCACATACACCTGTACAAGCTCTTTTCTGCCACTAACAGAACATTCAATCTACTGGGGTTATCCACTTGCACTTTAAGTATACTGACACCACTGCAGTACAACAACGTTTATAAACTTGAACTACAAAAAGCAAGCAAAAAAGAAAACCTTCCAAATACTTATCTCAGAGCCAATTATATACAAGTGATATTACCACACTTAATTCTTCCTCATTATT
>JANHGB010061863.1:0-12526 GCA_026283785.1 Coracopsis vasa
CCACTGTTCTTTCTGCTTCTTTACTTCTGGTCACCTAAACACAGAGGTACCAAAATAGAGACTGGCACTGTAAACAAAAAGGGAGGTTTGTGGCACTGCAGGTTTGACTGAAAGCAGGATCAATTCTGTCATCATTTTTTCACAGAAATCTTGGAAGAATTGAGTATCTATAACAACCTCAAGTCTCTCTAGTTCAAAAAGGACCCTTATCTTGGACCTACTTATCTTCAGTTGAACAGATTCTCTCTATTGCTTTTAGAACCACTTACTAGTTAGTTCACTCTCTTTCTAAACATGATTTCTTTGCTGACACAGAAGATGCTCTTGTGAAACAATGTGAGTGAAGAGGTCTGGGACCCATTCCCAAATAGGTACTCACTTCAGATGCTCCTTTCTCAAAATCATTAAACGTACACATTGTAGGCTCACAAATCCCCTGAGGAAAACAATGCCGGTCGATGCTCAGGAACTAGAGCCTGCTAGGAAAATAAACTGTGTGCTTCAAGGAGCATGACACAAGGAACCAGAGGCTCTTCTCAGGAGAGACATAGGAGGGACAGATTCAAACCTAGCCAAAGCCTGCTTCTTCGACTCTTTCACT
This sequence comes from Coracopsis vasa, assembly GCA_026283785.1. Lineage (NCBI taxonomy): Eukaryota > Metazoa > Chordata > Aves > Psittaciformes > Psittacidae > Coracopsis > Coracopsis vasa. Next base: position 602 of record JANHGB010061863.1, read on the forward strand.
TACTCAGGACAGCCACAACAGCATGTCTTCATGTATACTTGCTGTGTGCTTTGAAAGCACTTGCTAACCCCTGTACGTGACTGAAGAATCCTGTGACCAGTGTCACAATCACTGAATCATCTAAGTGTAGATAGTGTAAAATTGGACACCATCCTTTTGAGATTATTCTACTATTCATTTCTTAATTTAAGCTTTCTGTCATAGTTATTTTCTTACTTTGATTCCTGGGTTTACACCTGCAGCTTTACAGAGTTTCATTTTCCCGCTGCCATTTCTCAGCTATTTGTCCTGTCCCACCCTAACTTCACTGTGATTTAGCCTTTCTGTTGCTTTGTTTCTATGGAGTTTACACAGCACATAGTTACACAGCATATTTCTAATCCGTAGCAGGCACACCTTCAGAATGAAGGAATTTACCTTCTAAATTGTTGATTATTTTTATTCTTGCTTGCTTCTCATATGTCTTTATGGTTTCCTTAGAAAACAGACAAAGCATCCACAATGCACAGTTTGGCACACGGTGTAGAAACGTGTGGTATAACCAGAGATTAAATGATGCCGTGTTTTAAATTGGACCTTTTTTTAACAAGAAAATTTACCATCCATCATTGATGTCTATGAACAACTGCAGACGTTAGGTTAGTCCTGTTAGCAACACTAACATTCAGCAAGGTAGAGGTCAACTCTCTCTCACACTTTTCAGACTTAAAACTATATTTGAGATACAGCTTATATTTGATGTCCCTGTTTGCATTGTGCTCTCAAAATTTTCAGTGCAAACACAAGTTACAATAAGTGCCTTTCTCTATATGCAGCTCCCCTTTTTACCCGAACATGCTGCTAAGAAACCAAACAGCCGCTCCTTGCCCCATGAAAGGGGAAAAGGCTGCTCAAGCAGCCCATGGTGTGTGAGAGCAAACATGACTGACTCACCAGCTGGTGTGGGTGTGCTGCGGCAGAGGGGATGTAATCCGTCTTTGACACCAGGTGATGGATTTGAGAGAGCAGACCTTTGTAGATCCCCAGGTCATTTCACAAACAAGCAGGGCAGTTTGCAGCCCCACCTGCGTGAGGTAAGCATGCTTACACTGTAAGTGTGCTGAAACCCAGGAGGCTTTTGCTTACATCCCAGCACTGATCTGCTTTCCTTTCACCAGTGCCTATTAAACTAAGCACAGCTTCCACTGCAGGAAGTCCCTAAACTGCTGAACGGCAGCAAAAGAAAGTGAATGCCAGAGGAAGGAATGCTCTGTTGTGCTCTCCTTCTCATGGGTTTTCATTAAGCTGGTCTGACATCAATGACATGATGCAGGGCAGGACCCAGTATGCCACGCTTACAACCCACTAATCAAAACTACATGAATCAGGTGATGTGCTTGGCTAGGATAGTCCCCTTGGCCACTGTAACTCCAGTTCTACCAGTGTAAGAAGAAAGAGAGTGAAAAATCAGATCCAGTGATCAATACTTTAACCAGTTTGCTTATCCAAAAAGACAATAAGGAAAACCATGGGTAATGAAAGGGTGGAGAACAAACAGAAACTTAGAACACATGGACGTGGACAGAGTATTTTCCAGTCCATCTTTCTCTCTGTTGGTGATGGGTGTTCCCAGTTTTTGTTCTGATGTGCAAACAGAAAACTTACCACCTCCAGCTCCACAGTTGCCTCATGCTCTTTTCGGTGTCCTGGTCCCATGAATGCTGAGCTGCTTCGGAACAAAACCTCCTGGTTCTTTCAGTGCACCACTGGAGGGGACTAAAGGTGGCTCCTCAGAGGAAGGCAATGTCGTGGGACCATTCTTACAGACACAGTGTTCAGGTGAGGATTAAAGAGCCCTTAAACACAGAGTCTGAGCTCAACATCTGGGAAGCTGGCTGATGACATTGATGTTCAGTACTCGCTTTCCAGCCCAGGAGGAACTGTGGAAAGAGGAAAGAAAAATCAGAGAAATACAGCAGAATGATACATAGAGGGAAACCCCCCAAAGAAACAAACAGAAGAACCCATTAATAAATGAAATACAAACCAAACAAGCAAAAAACCCCAACAACATAAACCAGAAGAATGTCTCTGAAATCTGAATGGCTACAAATGTGATCTTGTTAGAAATGCAAATGATTCTGTCTTGTTTGGAAGGGAAACTAAAGAAAATCTTAGGGACTTTCAACAGTTTCTTTCATTTCAAAAAATGACCGATAAATTCCAAAAGAACAAAGCTGAGTTTTCTCTCCATTTCATTCCATTTGCTAACCACAGCTTTCTTTGCCCTTTCATTTACCTAAACCTTGCTTTTACAAGCCCAATTTACCGGATTAACCTTGCTGCTCAGATAGCGGAGTTTAACTCCGAGATAAACCCCACAAGGGGATTTGTGTGAAAAATGACTTTCCTACCTCCAGAGCCTCCCCCAGCTCTGACTTGGCCATGGAGAGTCCATAGCAGCTGACCTGAAGGCCACACTGGCTTGGTGCCTGGCTGTAACTCACGTGCATCTGAGCAGTGGCCAAAGGAGTCTGTCAGAAAGCAAAATGTATAGAAGCCTTTTCCCTCTGAACTGTGGGGCCTGAATACTGAAGCAGGAGGTCCAGCAAACACCAGTATGGCACACTTTCAAAGCGGTAAAGAAAAGAGAATGGTCTCTTGTTATGCCTGGGAACTGTTGTGGTAGCAATAATTTAGAGAATGAAGATCATGAACTTTGCACCTATGCAGAAATTCACTGCTGTCAGGCTGGTTTGTACATGCAGGAGACCAAGGTGCCGAAATGAAGGTGCTGTGAGTGACTGCAAGCTGATTTCTGTCTTGATTATGCTAGAAACAGGGTTTAGTGTCTCATGTGGTGAACTGCAAAGGTGTTGCCTAGATCTGTTGTGAGTTCTGGGTGAGTGGCAAACCAAATGGCTACCATTGTAGCACAAGCCAAAATCAAACAGGATAGACATTGAAGAAATAGCTCTCACAAAGACCAGCAGCTGGAAGGCACCAATATGATGGTATATGAATTGCATTTTTCAGCATGTGAAATATCCCTGAACATCCTTGGGTACCAGTGTTCTTTTATGTCATGATGCAGCAGCTTACAGGTGCTGGTCTCAAAAATGAGTATTTACTGGACTGACTTTCTCTGACTGCAGATGGTCTGATTAAGATGGTGTCTGTTTAAAATCACTGCATTTTGGAACGGGCAGGAAGAACACCGACCTGTAGCTCTGCCCAACTCCAGCATTCAGAAACCCTCAGTAACACCTTCTCTTCCTCTCACCTTCTCCTTTCCTCAATCAATCACAGGAGTGACTTAACACCATGAAAGCAGACAATTTCATTTTACAGTCTTTTATATGTGTTCTGGTGCCGGAGCATTTAGGACTTTCATTTCCAGGCACTGCGGGCGAGAAAAACACTCCCTTAAAAATAAAGTGAGATTTTCAGGCAGTAATCTCTATGCGGCAGCTATGGTTTGCAGAAGAAAAACCTGTTCAGACTAAAACTGCAAAGGCTGTGACTGCTCATAGACTCCCTGTCTGCTCTGGGCCTTATGCAATAGAGCCGCAGTCTGGCTAAGACCCCATGACATTCCTGAATTTTAAGTGATAACATGATAAAGATATGATAGAATGTTTACCTCTTCAAGATAATCCTGCCTGAGCACAGTTCCCTAGCTAAGGAAATCTGTCTTTAGGAGCAACAAGAACAGCCAGTGAATCTCCTGTATGCTAGCTGCTAACTGGCATCTTTCCAGGCTCTCCAACTTCACCGGTTAACAACAGAGCAATAAATGGGAGATATTTAAGATGTTAATTTCTGCTGAAATCTGACCATGCGGGAGATGGTCCTGTTTTGTCTGTGATAGATTCCTTTTACGTGAGAAAGTAAGATCCAGTGAGTGCCGGCACCTTTGCAAGATGAGTGTTCACTGGTGAGCAATTCATATTTGCAATATCTGCATGATATAAAAATACCATTTAAAATACACCTCCTTAAAAAGAGCAGTTGCCAAATGCTGGTTTCCACATTGCCTTTGGGCCCAGCCACTTTATTTAGGTTTTGTAAATGTTATTTAGCATTTGGCCTGTGCTGCTGCCACAATTCCATTTGGCTGTCACGGTCACTTTAGGTGATGCTAGCCTGAGCCGTCCCATTGCAGCTATTCTGTTCAAGGTGTACCACATCCCATTTTGCAAGGGAGAACAGAGCAGATGATAGCTTGATGCAAACCAAGGATTATCCTCAGTACAGGAAGCCAAGCGAAAACTCCTAAAAGAAACATTTCCTGATGCCATCTGCAAAGCAATTGTAGCACAAAGGTTCCCTTGCCCTATACAGAGAAAAAACAAACAGTAGGAACAGTCGGAAACATAAAGAGGAAGACATAGAACACCCTAATGATCTAAACAGCCCTTTTGGCTTTTTACTCTGAGCAGGTAAAACTGTATTTAAAGCTTAAGAGGGATACAACAGGCTACTTCTGGTCAGGGTTTTAACAGCAGCATCATCTGGCTGTGTAAAAGAGAAAGGTACAAAAATAGCAACTGATTGCTCTGATTTTAGGCTATCATTCATAAAATGTTCAGGTTTGGTCAAAGTTTTCCATCATCCAAATCTTTGCTAATGAGAAAGCTGGAAACTAGTGGCCAGCTGGCTTGCTTTCATGCACATGGATTTCTCAGTGCCTCCCAGTGGCAATCAGGGCAAGGGCTGGGGAGAAAGAAAAAGAATTAGAGTCATACATTCATTTTTCTATTTGAGATTAAATTAGAATTGATGTGCACTGCACATCAGTGCTGTTTCTCTGGAATATTTGCCTGGACTGTGGGAGGAGAGTGTGTGCAGTCTTGCATGGGACAGAGAGAACAACAGTGTCATTTAGTGATGGATGTTGGGTTTGAGTGAGATTATTGGATTAGTGGATTATGTTCAGCACCTTTTCCTTGATCATGCCCTTGTGGGACAAAGAGACAATAGGGGGAGGGAAAGAACAGTTTCAGATGGGAAATCCCCTTGGTAAGTTTCCTTCATGTTTAAGTCTTCTTTCCTCCTTTTTATTCTGAGTGGGACTGAAAGGAACATGGAGAAAAACAAGTGAACTGCAGCCAAAACAAAGCTTTTCACAGGACCACTGAACCACTGAATGGTTGAGGTTGCAATGGACCTCTCGAGGGTGTCTGGTCCAACCTCCCTGCTCAAGCAAGGCCACCTTTAACTGGTTTCCCAGGACCACGTCCGGACATGGAGCTTCTGTGTTATCTCCAGGGTAGGAGACTTCACATCTCTGGGCAACCCGTGCCAGCGCTTGGTCGCCCTCACAGGAAAGAAGTGTTTCCTGGTGTTCAGAGGGAACCTCCCGTTTCTCAGTTTACACCCATCACCTCTGATCCTGTCACTGGGCACTGCTGGGAAGAGCCTGGCTCCGTCCTCTTTGCACCCTCCCCTTAGGTATTTGTACACATTGATGAGCTCTCCCTGAGCCTTCTCTTCTCTGGGCTGAACAGTCCCAGATCTCTCAGCCTTTCCTCATATAAAATGCTTTTAATTATCTTTGTGGCCTTTTGCTGGGCTCCCTCCAGTTTGTCCACATCTCTCTTGTACTGGGGAGCCCAGAACTGAGCACAGGATTCCAGATGTTGCCTCTCCGGTGCTGACTAGAGGGGAAGGATCACATCACTCAGCCTGATGCAATATGCCTGATGTAGCTCTGGATACCATTAGACTTCTTTGCTGCAAGGGCACTCTGCTGGCTCATGCTCAACTTGGTGTCCATCAGGACCCCTCTCTGCAAAGCTGGAAGTAGTTTGCCATTCCAGAAATGTCAGCTCCTGCTCAAAAGAGGGAGTTGTGTGGTCATGAATCTTTGTACAATAAAGGTTGAACCACCATTCTTTGCAGAGGCCTTTAACCATTTTTCTTTCAATCTTGACCCTACTTTACTGTCGTCCCATACAAAGTTTTTCTCCCTTATATTATTGCTGGAATGGAGTTGCAAATGGTCCCAAGTTCCACTGGCCAGGAATATTAAAATATAGCCCACAGCACAAGGAAGTGAGCAGGGGTCTCAGGGCTGAAACCTGTCCCACTGGGCTCAGCTTCCTCTGGGAAAACTCCAGCCTCACAGAACCCCTCCAGGCAGCACACTGGGCTGAGAAAACCTTCAGCATGCCCCATGTCACATTTGGGATAATGGTGGGTTATTAATGAATGTCCCCATTCCTCCCTCTAAGGCTGACAATAGCCCCTCCACTCCACTTGCCTCCTGGGGATTAGGAGAAGGACCATGCCCTGGACTTCTCAGCAAGAAGGAGCTACGCGCACAGCTGCATCCAGGCTGTGCTCAGTGCTTGCCACAACTGGGCAGCCATGGCACAGTGCTGCTCAGATCTCGGCAGACCGAAGCCCACCTTAATAGAAAAGGCAAGAACTCACAGTTAGCTTGATTAAAATCTTAACTGTTGAGAATTAGGAGAGGAATGTGTCTGGCATTGTGTCCGATTGGACATCCAGGAAGTGCCTCCAGGAAAGGCCAGGCTTCGGTATCTGATTGATGTGCAGATATTTGGGAAATGTGAGCATTCCAGCTGCGAGTAGTTTCAGCTCGTGCCTGTGCTGCCCTTATCAGCCGCATGACTACTTAAGCCATGGGAGAAGGCAGGAATGAAAAGGTTGTGCAGATACACACAAGCTTGCACACATATACACACTCATATACGCGCACTGCTGTTCTGTCTTGGTTTTGTTTTCCCTGTAAAGTACACAGTGCTATTGCTATACAAGCTCTGAGTGTGGTGTTCAGCTACTGATGTTGAGGCTTTTGCCTGTTTTAACTTAGAACTACTAAACTGATACAGACAGGCTGAAAAGTCTCAGAGTGCATGCATGTGTGTGTGTGTTCTATGGTCAGCAATTCTTTGCAGTGTCTCTTGTTTACTTTAGTGGTGGGCACCAGGCCAGGAAGACTGTCTGCCTCCAACCTAAAGAGCTTATAACCTTATGAACATCTTTCACGGATACTCTGGGGCTGAGGGAAGCGGACAGGCTGGCTGTGCAACTCCAGAGACCTCCACTGAAGCGAGGACTTGGGCAGCTCTGAGTGCCTGCGTATGTTATCCTGTGTGCCATACATGGAGGATTGATTATATTGTGTGTTTACTGCATTAAAGCAATGTGACAATTTTACCAGGACAATGTTAAGAACATTGGTGTGTTCCTTTGAAAGGTGGAATGATTGAGTATGCCTTAGCTTCTCAGTTTTCATTCTGTTGCCTGAAGAGCCTGAAGCAACCCTGTGGCCTGTTGCACCAATTCCCCGAGTGCAGGTTCTAATTTATGATGCTGTCCACAGGTCCTGACAGCAGGGCTAATAGCATGCATCACTAAATTAAACAATGGCCTGCTCCCTACCAGGCAAATTGATAAATATGGAAAAGGACACAGAAGACTAAAAGTACATAGGAATCTTGCTGCTATTTCTTCCATCACAGGTAGGTCCCCTGTACAACAATTTCATTTTAACCAGGCATCCACTCTAGCTTGACTTCACACCTACCTCATTCACAATTATTGAATGCCTTTATCTTCACATATAATAAATACAGAAAAAGACGTTTAAGAAGATGCTAAAGGTCTGATTGGAGTAAAAAAAAGTAGAGAAATCTGAAGGTAATGAATGCAGCTTGTCCTTATTTCACCCAGAGCTCCAGAAGATTGTATAGATCATTTATGGTATCAACTATTGCTGGGTAATGTGCTGCAATAAAAGAGAACACAAGATGCATTGAGTAGTGGCAATGGATTGATTTAATCAAAAAGTCTGAGCATTTACTCCGAATTTCATTCCCCTTGGCAATTTATAGAGATAACACAGGGCCTCCAGCCAGCTTGTCTCTATGTACTATGTGTATATAGTTGTGGCTGCCTCTTGTGTATCATGTCTTTGAAACATCAGATGTCTGCCTACCTGTCTGCTCAGGACTGCTAAACCCAAGCACTCCAAAATAATTTGTGGACTCTGTGGCTCATCCACTTCCCAAAAGGCAACCAAGACATCAGGTTAAAAATCACAAGGGTTTCAAGTTGTTTGTACTCTGCCTTCTGTCTCTAGCCAAGAGGGGTGCATCTGTGTCATGGTTTTAGCCTGTTCTCTGAGACCTTTCCTTTGAGAGAAAAGGACAGTGAGCTGCATTTCCCACTCAATTCCCTGCTTCCCACAGCTGGAGCCTAAGGAGAACTCCAAAAATCATGGGAAGTCTGGTATGTTGTGCTGCATGATTGCAGACCTGCAGTGCTGAAAGAAGCCCCGAGATGGATAATTCCATGGAATAAGCAACAGGGGTATGTCTGTTACAGACAACTTCTTCTCTCCTTGCCCCCTGTAGAGCTTTCAGTTTTGTTCTTTCTATAAAATTAAATATATATATATTATATATATATATACATATATCAGGCATATAAAGAGCATTTCCTGCTTTTGTATACTGAAAGCTTAACAGCAGGCAGAATTATTAGTGCCTGCAAAACACAATTTGACCACACAAAAAGCTCTCCTGCTTGACATGAAAAAGGCCTTTGTGGATTTGAATGGGGTGTGGGGAAGGAAGTGAGAGGAAAAGGAAGTTTCAGGTGAAAATGCCTGTCATGCTGTTATATTTCCAGCCTATTAAAAACAAGACATTTTTCTTCCACTTTAGAAACTCAGAAGAGAGAGCGCTAATATAATAGCACTTTTTAACTTAGAGAGTGAAAAATAGGATCATAGTTGATGAAAAGTCACATTTTCAAATCCTTAGCATATTTCTACTAAATTGGAGGCAAAAAGGGAAGCTAACATCTGATTTGGGTTGACAGGTTTGCAGCCAGTACGATTGCCCTTCCTGATACCATTTCCTAACGTGTTTTTGCTCCTGAGAGACTTTCTATAGCAGTCTGCTGGCAAGGGCAGAACCCAGAAGAAGGAACTTGGCTGTTTTCGGAAGAGGATCATTCCCATTAGAAGATGTCAGCTGCCGGCTGGCTGCTGAGATTTACAAGAGCCGGTTCCAAAACTCGAATGCTAAGTGACTCCTCCTCTCCTCTGTGCTACCTCGAACTGGAGCAAGGGAAGTGAAGAACTAAAATGAAGGAAGAAAATCCCTCCAGTATTGATGTGTTGGAATAGAGTTGAAAACATGAGCATAAACAGACAACTTTGCCCTGCCTGGTAGCATCACAGAAAACATTCACTAAACAAGACCTTCTTTCATAATGAAAGCCACCACAGTCTTTACAGATGAGTGCTGCTCCTGGGACCACATCCTACAAAAGAATTACATATGCTCATGATCCTGTGGACTGTACAAGTCCAGTGTTTTATCCAGGCCTACACATCCTATGAACTTAATGGCTCTTTAACTAATGGCAAGTACAGGGTTTAGTACATTACAGTGAATGATAACAAGAAATTATTCCAATGGGATATGGAACCAAAGCCCTGATACTTAGGATTTATCCCCACAATGTCTACCATTTTTGCCCTCCTGAGCCCAAATTATTCTTGAGAATCCGATCTGAATAGCTAAGTGCCACTGGTGCTGCTTTTTAGGTGTATGCATTGCAGTGTGCCTGTCAGCCTCTCAGTGAGACTGCAGCTGTCTGCTTGGGAATGAGCTAGCTACTATATTCCAGACTTAAGCCCTTTGGGGTTTTCCTGGCTCAGAGGCACACACAGTACATCCTGGGGTTGTATCTCAAATTATTACCTATAATTTCCCTTCCCTCTGGGTCCTGTGATTGAACTGATGCTAGTAAGGTGCCCAGCTCTTCAGGAAGGCACTTTACAAGAAATAGCCTAACAACATTTCTAGAATGTGTTTTAAATTCAGTTCTATTACCCCACCACCACGACCCCAGTGAAGCAGGGGTTGACTGTATGGCAAAACGATGTGGTCCTGACTTGCGAATGGGTTTATTACCTGTCTAGTAAAATACAAAGACTATTTATACAGATCTTTCCAAATGCCAGATCCCCCAGCATACACACACATGGATACATAAACAAGTTCATTTTCTGTTCTGCACATACCATAAGCATGTGTGTCTGCATCAGTCAGACTTTTTGCCTAGTTGACCTGCCTCTATTTCTGCTTACAAAGCCTGATGTCTCAAATCTAGCTCGGTGGACAAACCCACAGGCACACAGATTCCCTTTCTGTTCCCCTCACAAATGATTTATGGTAACTTTTGGAAATACAGAAAAAAAACCCTATAACTAGTTATATAGATATATATCTATAGAGCTGATCCTTTTGAGGGGCATGTCACCATGGTGGTGAGGATCCTGCTGTTGGACATCTCCACTGATAAAACTCTCCCTTCTTCCATCTCTCCCTGTCTGCCCCCAATGCAGCACACAATGTACTAAATGACTTTGAAGATTTTGGCTCTAGTTGCCCAACCTGTGATAGGGGAACAGTCCTTTATCTCACAAAATGGCTCTGAGGACCCAAAAGATTGTGAGGCATTCAGATAAGAGCATAATGGCATGATAAGTAACTGGGAATAAACACAAGCACTGCCAAACCCTCACAATATGGTAGAAGCACACAAGTCCCGAGATCCCCATTTCTGTGTGTGCTGGCTTGACAATTCTAAAAGGCTAATTCTGCCACTAATCCAGCACTTAACACTGTGTTGAAATTTTGGGGGTAGGCTGGAATGGCTGGTTTGGGACATAAAGGAAACTCTTCTTTGCCGGATTGTTTGTCAAACGACAGCTGTGTGACACTACGAAGATGTGTGGGGTGTTTGAATTGAGAAGGGAAGATGGATAAATGGTCAGGGTTTAATGAGCCAACCAAGAGCGTGTGACAGATTTCTGAACTGTATGATGAAAAATGTACACTTCACACATTCTTGCAATGTACAGTACTGCTTTTTGTACAAACACAGCTCTATGTGTGTATCTGGGGGGGCTGGGATTCTGAAAACTACTGTGAAAATACATCTGTGATGATTAACTATCAGTCCAGTCAAGGACAACGGGATGTGACATTTCTACCATACAACCCTGCTTGTAATTGGGTTGAACTTAATTAGAGGTGTGCAGCAAAATCTTTCATGCTGCTTTTCCACCGTTGGGGCAATTAAGATCTCTGTAACACAGATGTTAATAATAACAATGTTATAAATAAGTTTACAGTTGAGTCTTTCCAAATTTGCAGCCGTGTTTGTCCTTTGAAGAGTGTCACAATGGATATAGCTCCAAAACCTGATCTATTATAGCACAGGAAATCTGTAGTGTTTAGTTTAGCTCTTTTTATAACTGCAGTTTTTAAAGTTATCACCAGATGTGTGTAATTACTTAGAGTTGCTGTAAAATCAGTCTCTGGGAAAGGAATCTGTTATTATGACTGTAATGGTTTTTACAAGATACAGAAGGAAAATGACACTTAAAAGGTTCTGCTCTTTGATTAATCTCAGTGCTGACCTGATAAAGAAATTTAACTTTTTTGTGTACATTAATAGTTTGATTCTGTTTGCTTGAGGCAGGGCCTCAACCACAAGATCTCATAGAATCATAGAATAGTTAGGGTTGGAAAGGATCTTAAGATCATCCAGTTCCACCCCCCTGCCATGGGCAGGGACACCTCACACTAAACCATGTCACCCAAGGCTCTGTCCAACCTGTCCTTGAACACTGCTAGGGATGAAGCATTCACAGCTTCCTTGGGCAACCCATTCCAGTGCCTCAGCACCCTCAGAGTAAAGAACTTCTTCCTTAGATCCAATCTAAACTTCCCCTGTTTAAGTTTTAACCCATCACCCCTTGTCCTGTCACTACAGTCCCTAATGAAAACTCCATCCCCAGTATCCTTATATGCCCCCTTCAGACACTGGAAGCTGCTATGAGGTCTCCATGCAGCCTTCTCTTCTCCAGGCTGAACAGCCCCAACTTTCTCA
>JANHGB010061867.1:0-21417 GCA_026283785.1 Coracopsis vasa
GTGTAATTGTATAGTGTATGCATAGACTGTGGGTTCATGTCAACTATGCTTTTAAACTCAGATTCAGATGTAAACATTGTCAGTTGTAAAGGTCTTTCTTCCAGCTAAGTATTTTTAAATGCTAAAGGTGATCAGAAGTGAAATTCAGACCCAAATTGAAACACTTTTCACTTTTAATGTGTTTCAGTAAAACGTGACTGTTCAAAATGAGGCCCAAGGTCACATTCATCTCTAGAGGAATACTCTACCTTCTCTTCTTAAAAAGAGGAAGATTAATTAATTGAATTATATATATATTTAATATATAATAATAATTGAAGAATTAATAGAGTTAAGCAGAGAAAGACAGTGACTGTGATTGATTTTGAAGTTCTGGCAGTTTTCAAAGCCTCTGGTCATGGACAAACCCAGTATTTTATCCTGAGTAATCCATTTCACATCTCTTTCCCCACACATACCACATCACTGAGAGTTTCACTCTCACCCAGAATGCCCAGGCACTACACTGATGGACATCAGCAGATTTGAGAGATCAGTTTCTTGGACATCTCTGAAGCTAGTTTTGTCCTTTTGTACTCACTAACTCCTTGCTTCTCTAACTACGCCATCCACTGCACACCTTTCATTGCAAGCTTTGTGTGGCTTCTAGCTATGAATGAACAAATCAGTCTTTTGGTGCAAATTCAGCCTTTCTCAACTCCAAGGCACTCACTGAGGAGTGTTGCTCTATGGGCTGCTGCATGTGCTCAGCTGAGGCCTGATGCAGGAGAGATGCAGTGTATGAACACTGCCATTGTGAACTCTGGTTTTGTAGCAGTGTGCTTTTGTAGACATGTGCCTAAATTCCTCTATGGGGTGCTATGGGGTGAGTTCTGCACTCGCCTATTGCTGATGCTATGGTTTTCCTTAGGGAGGGCAGCATTTCAGACAGTGCTTCCTATAGATATATATTTATGTAATATATATATATTTGTACATACACATCTGTATGTATATATATAAATACATGTTACAGCTTGTTCAGATTCTTTTGGGATAAATGGAGCTAACATACTGTTTCCTAAGCTTCAAATGTGGCTATTTGCCATATGCAAGGGAAATGTTATGACTTTGTTTAATAAAACAAAGAGGAATTTCCAAGCTGGTCCAAAAAAATCTAGGACCTGACCCTGGCCAATATCAGATGCTTCAGAGAAAAATGTAAGGGATGCCACAGTGCATATTTCTTGAATAAACTCATTAATTATACAGAATAAACCAAATGTACTTGCCACGGTTAGTGAGTGAATATTAACCATGCACTGTAAGAGCACAAAACATGATTTGAGTCAGCTGTTACTAACCTGAGTGATGTATGGAGTTTAAGGAGGTCAGGACAGTCTCCAGCTCAGTCCAAGCTTTCTGCTTCTCACACAGATGTATGATTTGTCTTGTCTATAGTAAGTCTTGGTACAGCAGCAGGGACTGCACATCCTTGTCACTATTTAAACTGTGGGGTGTTTGTCTCTGCGTGGTCATGGTGTAGCTGGCCATTTACACCTGAAGAGTTCATATATAGCATCATAAATCTCATTCTGCTGGTTGCTTACCCAATTCTCCTCTGTGGTGTTTCTCAAACATTCCGGTTACAGGCTTCGCTTTCAGTTTCTGGAACTCTGCAGCAGGGAAGTCTCTATAAACTGACAACCAGGCACTGATATGTACGGGGTATAATGAACTGCAAAACATCCTTGAGCTTATGGACAGCTTCATTTTAATGTTCTTTAGAGAAAAAGTGATGGTACAGGGCTTAGCTCAGAAAACGGGGCGTCTTTCCCAAAGGCTTAGAAATGCCCTGAAGTCGTGCCATTTCCTCAGCGGTTTATGTGTCTCTGGGACTTTCCCTGAGCTTACAGTTTCACACCAGCAAGTGCGTTGTGCTGACCAAGCTTCAGTCTCTGACTGCTCATCAGATGTGTCACTGGGCCCGACTGCCACCAAAAGTGAATAGGAGCATTCCTGCCACTCGTAATGGCTAACTTGCTTGATTTTACACTGCCCACAGTTACAGTTTGTCATAACACAACCACACCATCGGTGACTCAGAAAGGCAGCTCAAAGACCAAGTGTGGGGTCAGTCAAAGTGGGTGCTGAGGCGTGACTGCAAACCTGCTTCGCTGGGCTCTTCCCCTTCCCACACCTCCCGCACCTACAGGGCAGGATGAATAGAGGGGAGATAGCTCAGATGGGTCCCTTTGATTTCCCTTAGCTCTGAGGTCACTCTCCTGATGAGGAGCTCCAGGCACGTGTGACAATACTGCCACAGCCACTGTGGTTTGGGCTGTGTGATGCTGAATTGTGCAGTTTGCACCATGCTTCTCCCAGGGGCTGCCGGAGGAGAAAACAAACCAGCTGCTCTGCACCTCGGCACTCGGACAGCCACGCTGCTGGATGCTGGCTATGGGAGGAGAGCACCCCTCAACTAGTTAGAATTAGTAACTGTGAATCATAATAATAGCTTATTTGTACCGCAGAAATTAAAAAAAGCCAATTAATAGCATGTGTCTGATTTAAGGAACAGAACCCCACAAAACCTGAAAAGCATCTTTGTGAGGTCTATTTAAATGTTTGGAGGCGATTCTGAGGCAAGCATCTAAATTTAGTCAAGTGATTCAGGAGATACATTAGCCTACATGATACCAGCACTAACTCGTCTGGCTGACAGCCAAAGCTTCAGGGCCAGATTGTGAGCTGGTAGAAGGAAGACTTACTTGTCTTAAGGAACACAGTGCTAGTTGCTTTTATTCTTTTACATATATATTAGATGATTAAAATATGTGAAGAAAGAACGTGGGACATAACTAATACCAAATACTCTTAATTTCTGACTCACTGACATCCAGGTATTTTAAATGCTCTGCAAACACTGGTGCATTCAGTTACAAACTTCATGTAAGGCAAGTAGGATGCTTGTAGAAATAAGTACTCTATAGCACAGCAAACTTAAGAGACTTGCACAGTATTTCTGAACAAGTGAATACAAGTTCTTTGAAACAGTGGACGGATATTCCAAGAACTGAAGTTCATTAGAAGTTAAGTTCAAGATGTCTCCAGAAATATTTAGTCAATGGCAGAAACTTCCTAAGTGACAATTCATTTATGCCTTCCTTCTGGCCTATTCTTCTTCCTTATAAATGAGTATCTTGCGTGGAACTGTGGACTGCTGAAATAGCTCCTTCTGATGAGCAAAACACTCATGAAATTTGCAAGGGGTTTTGGAATCTTCCCTCATTCACCTCAGCTGTAATCAAGAGTTTTCAGCCTCTCTGTGACACTGGAAGTCCCATATGAAATGTTAGGTCTAATCCTGAGTCAACAAATCCCTTCAAAAGCAGGAAGAAAAGGTTTTCCTTATCACAACCCTGGTCTTTGTGGTGAGATGAATCAGGACTCTCAGCATTGAGAATCTGCTGCATCAGTCCTACATCTGGTGTTCCTGTAAACGGTGATGCTGGGAAGACCCGGGCATATGGCTGGCTCCAAGGCTCTGAAGTGACTTAAGTGCAGAGTGGGCTTTGCGGCAGGCCACTGTGCCCACTGTTACACCAACCCAGTTATCTGTGAGACGAGCCATTAGCATTTCTAATTCCAGGACACTTTATCGAGACCCTAGGTACCTTACCCTATTACACTATTAATTTCTGTCCCAGCTCTGGACACTTTCACATAGCGGAGACTATGCTGTTTTGTAATTGCTTTATTAAAAGTGCAGATGAAAATCAGCTAGAGCTGCACCACTGGCAGCAAATGAATTTCACTTAGAAGCTATTACAGTTAGCAACCCCAAATTATCCTCATCCCAGCTGGAGTGGTGCCTCAGTCAGCAATTCACCTTTTAAAATGTTCTTTGTGTGAAGAAGTCAGAGGAAAAAAGGAGCCTAATTGGCCTTTGTTGTAATTTTTATTGGTGCATTTCCAGTGGATCTTTTTGCTTAACATTACGACAGAGTAACTCAGAAGCTCTGTGTGAATCAAAGTAACCACTTGGATTGACATTGCTGCCATGGAAAATGGAGGTAAACCCTCAGGGTGGAGATTCAGTCTTTGGCTCATACAGAATCTTGTACAAACAATGAGACAAGATGGTATCTTTCCTGTTTTCTGACAGGGTTTCAACTTGGACTTGGGCAGCCGTGGCCACATCTTTGGTGTTGCATCCTGGATGCTGTAGTCTACAAGAGCACTGGTGAGTGCTGTGAGACACCCCAACCAGTCCAGAAACACCTCATGTGCCCCACTCTGCCAGGGCTACCTATTCTTGCCGTTCTTCATGCACAGGTGAGTTATCCAGAGGCTGCACAATCCCTGTTCTGAACTGGTCATGGAGGCTCTTTGTTGTAGGGAAGGCCATTTTGGTCTGAGGAAGATAAGAAATGCTGTCCTCAGGCACCAGTAGTGCAGAAGGCAGCTCCATTCCTCACTGTACCACATGGGTATGGTGAGGTGTAGATCTCAGTACCATGTGTTGCTCCCTGCAGAAATGCAGAGGGGCTTCAATTTCCAGTGAGTGCTCAGGATGCTCAGTACTTCAGGAGCTGTTAGAACCCTAAGATCGTCACCAATACAGGGCTTTTCAGACACATGCTCTTTTGCTTGCAGAGGTGAGAATAATTTAAGGAGCAGGAAGTGTAAGAGGGAGAGGTTGGGATTCAGGGACACCCACAGCCTGCTGGAAGCCATGCTCTACCATCAGACTGAATGGCTTCAGAGGTGCTTGGAGCTTGCAGGGTCTGTGTCACGCTGAGATAGTGAATAGGTACAGGAAACATCACATCACCTTTTTTGTTACTTGCATGACTTCAGTGGCAAAACATCTCATTCACAGAACAGGACAATTGTAAAAGGGACAAAAAGGGGGCCAAAAGGCCCAGTAGCTTGCATTTAACTGAGAAGCCAACTAATAAGTCACTTTCTTTGGAATGAACCATGTATTCCTGGCAAGTCTCTCTACACTTGGTGTGAAGCAAGCCACCAGTGGCAGTGGTAGGAGAGGGGTTTTCAGTATGAGCTGTCCAAGAAAAATCACCCTTCAGGGAGATGTAACGCATGAGACTCTGAACAAATATAATCAGAGTTTGGGAGCAGATTTTCACCTTCCTGGAATGTGGTCATTTCAGTACCATTTTATTCCTTTGTTAAATATGTCATCTTCTGTTCAGTTGTTCCTTGTGTTTCTCAGTTTAGATCAGGTCTTACAATGAGGTTACTCTCAAAATGATGGCATTATGTGACCCATGGCTACTAATTTCCGTATCTAATTATTCAGTTTACAACTAAATAAATAGGCTTTCTTTCTGCATAATCTTATCATATAAATATCACAGTAATCAGCATGCATGGCCTGCGTGATCTTTGAAGCCTTTTGAGCTACAACAGTTACGATATACCAACTCCTGGCACGCCAGAGAGCCATATAGTGAACATCTAATTTATCTGCTTTTGACTCTTCAGCCCAATTGTGTGCTTACAGTTTTGAAAGGAGACACTCTTTGGATCAATCTCAAGTCATCCTTATAACATCCTAGCACCCCATTTTAACCACTCCACCACTGTACTCCTATGTTTTCCTGTTATCACTTAGCTTACTGTGGCATTTTAAAACCACAGTTTACTTATATACCAACACATTCTTGTAAAATATTACTTTGCAAAATGCCAGAGCCACATGGTTGGCAAGAACCTGAAACTGAGATGCTTGTTTAGGTACTTATTCAGGTATTGGCATTTGTTTTAATATACAAAGTTTTTGATGCCTTGACAGCAGTTCTTCTGTCCATATAATGAATCCAAAGGGCAGGAAGAGCAGCCCTGACCTTATTCTTATTAAATGTTTTAAAGGTATTATCTGTATTTTTCTGTCACCTGTGACAGGATTGCATGTTACCCTGTCTAAATATTGATATTAGGAGGAGAGAGCAGGAGATTTAAAAGATGCATATATGTGGCACTGAGGGACACGGTTTAGTGGTGGCCTTGGCAGTGCTGGGTTAACAGTTGGACTTGATGATCTTAAAGGTCTTTCCAACCTAAATGATTCTATGATTCTGTGCTGAGTACTTTCAGCTCCTTTTCAGCCTTTCACCTATCTCAAAAGTACTCTGACTCTGGGGAAGAAGGAGCAGATGTCTGTCTTCTGCAGCGCTTCTGAATGGCTGCTTTACTCCAAGCTGCAGAATAACAGGTCAGGGAGACGATGTAAGGAGGTTTTGCACTACAGAGAGTATAAATTGCAAGTATTGGAACTCCTCCCTTTATGCAAAGATGGGCAGGAACCAAAATTGTAAGAGCAATAGGGTTTCACCCCAGTTTCATTAGCATGCACCTCTTCTGGCTCCACAAGATTCCATTCTCCTGAATGGTGTTTACTATCACTTGAAAGAGGTTACTGATGGAACCAGCTTCATCTCTTGAAAAACCCAGTGTGTTTGGGGCATTTTTCAGAATCATTGGGAAAATTACCAGTTGCACAAGATTTTAGGGAATTCCCATTTTTCTTACAACAGAGAGAGGACCTATCAATCCGTCCCGTTCTCCTAGGTCAGGACCATTCCTTGAGCGCAGTAAGGCCTTGACCAATAACAGCTACTGCTCATACTTCCCAGTGTCCAGTTAGGGACAGGGTCTCACTGTTCTTCCTGTGTTGAGTCATGGAGAAAGACAGACACCCATAGAAAATACATCAGACCTTAGGCGGACGGGCTCAGTCTGTCACTCGTGACTAACCCTATGCAGACATGAGGGTTAATTCTCATCGTTCTGATTGACTCAAACACTTGCCTACAGCCAGGTGAGATGAATCCAGACCTAAGACATTATCCAATTACAAAACACACAAACTCAGCCCAGATCTCAGACTCAAGATCTTTCCAACTCTTGTCCTGGCAGGGGCAGGATGAATGGTTCTTCAGCTGCACCCGTAAATGGGTGGTTTCGGTCCTTGGTGAGACCAATATAAATCCACTGATTCTACTGGCCAAATGATGTTGCAGAATCATAACCGTGTATGTGTATATATATATTGGTTATATACAGTATAAGTAATAGAAACATAACAGTAATCCTCCTGGTGATACATGAGACAAAGGAGAACCCAATTCATTTCTCTCCTATTTATGGCAGTTTTGCAGAGGTGCATAAAAGTAGCAAGTGGTTACTTTAATAATGAAATGAAGTGTTTGTGATACACAAGAGAGAAAGGAACACGTCTGTCTCCCAAAACGGTAGTAGTATTACACAGTAAGTTTTATAACAGAGTTGCCCCTTCTTAGTCCAGTGGGAAATAATTCTTTCAGCACACTTCCACTTATCTTTCTGAGGCCAGCTGAGTTGGATTGTACTTGCCATTATATCAGAGAAGATGCATACAATTAAGTTATGGGGAATGAAAATAAGATTTGCTTTGTTTCCTTCTGAAGTGCTAATATTGATACGAAAGGCTTCCAGTCCAGTGCTCAGTATATTTCCACAATCTTCACATCTGTATTTGAAAGAGTAACTGGAATGATGACATCCCATGGTACCTAAAATAGACTGGACTACCAAGGGGAGGTGTCATGAAATGACATTTAGTAAAAACTGTTCACTCTTCCACAGCCCTGTTCCCTGCCGTGTCCTTCATGCCAGTTATTGATCGGATCTTCACTCGATGCAAAAAGCCTCTCTTTGAGCCCATGCTTTAAATGTAATAATAAAGTAGGTCATTGATTAACTGGGAGTATGACAGACAGCTCCTCCAGTCAGGTCCTGACGTACTGTAAATCTTGAGGGAGGCAAGCAGGCGATGAATCAGTAATGGGAAAAGAAATAAACCCACAGGTTTTAGCGTTTTGGGAGGACTTCTCTCAGCAGCAGAGTTACCAGCATCACCCTCAGCTAGTTGATGCCTATGCAAATTTACAAGAGAACCTTTTGGATTTCCAAAAAAAGAAAGAGAAGAAACAAACGTGTAAGATGAAATCCACTTACCCGACTGCAGCACCCAGGGAACTTTTTACTTTGCAGGCAACTAACTTACATGGGCTACTCCTACTCATTGTTCTCTACATTTAGATACAACATATATAATTAAGCGCTGTATAATTAAGCAGTTTTACATACATTGGTTTCCACTGCACTGTCTTCTGGCAGGACTTCCTTAAGAGCCCTTATCCCAGGTCCTCTCCATGGCTGCCCACTCCAGCCTGGCCTCCAAGCAAAGCATCTGTCAGCAGGAGAACATGTGCATCGCTTGCTCTGGGGAAGCCTCAGGGTCGCTCAGCTCCAGCCACGCTGTGCAGGACAGTCCTGCAAGCAGTTCTGCCACCCTACGCACCTCGTTGTCCCAATCTCCCCATTGCAAGCAGCACAAACATCCTCTTACTGTTTTCCTGTGCCCTCACACTTCCCAAGCAAAAACTGCAGCACGCACAAGCCTTTCATTAGCTGTGTTGCACCATTAATAACATCTAAGGAAGGATGGTGGTTTTACCACAGAGCAATTCCCTGTCAGCATATCACTGGGAACAGAATGGAGACGTGGCTTTGAGCCAAAGTTAGCCTTATCCCGACCATGCTGAGTAGCCAGTATTCCCTCTTCCCCTGCCCCCACTGGATTTTATTTTTGCTCCAAAATGGCTCACCGTGTGCCATGGCCAGCATTGCTAGATGTCAACTCTGCACATCAGTCAGTCCAGAGAGCAGAACAATGTTGGCTCAGCACTATGCCGTGTGACACCCAGCAGCTTTTACACGCTCGTGTTTGATGCGATTTTGCCTAAGCATGTAAAATGGACAATTTCTGCCTCTGCCTCCTCACTGCCTCCCACTTTCCCACCCAGTAAAAGCTAGCTCAGCCACTGGCATCATTTTGTTTCAGACACTATCACTGCCTGCAGTCAGTCTACATAAACATATTGGTGTGCGTAGAAGAGAAAATGAAACAATTGGCATTTATCTAGCTATTCTTGATTTACAGCTACACTCTATGGACCTTATCTTCACCCAGGCATCTCCAGCCTTTCTGTCTCTAGTGTTCATGTCTCTGGTGCCCTGGCAACTCCAGCCCTACACTCTCTCTGCCTGTAGCTAAAGTAACCTGAGCCAAGCAGTGGCTACCTTCATAGGTTTAAGGGAGAAAATTATGCAAGTGAATTAACTCAGGTAGCATCCACTAGTTTTAAGTCAAACCTACGATGTTTATTTTTAGCAGAATCACACAAATATACTTATATGCAGCTGACAAATATTCAGAGACCTGCAAAATAACTGTCAGAGAGCCCTGCGTTTTGTACAGTCATCATGTTTGTGCAAACAAGAATTGAAGTGATATTGAATATTGCCAGAGTACAAGGGTCAGGTCACTGCCAACAGGCTTAGTTTGATTCTGTCATGTCTCATTTTTACTTTTAGATATTTGATTTGACTTTTTAATCAAACAAGTAGGAAAATCAAAGGACACTGAAAAATAATTTAACATATTTATGTTTGTTGAATGTAATTTTACATTAAAAAATAATTAATTAAAAACGTTAGCCCTATTTTTTTCTCCAGAGCTTGCTTCTTTCATTTGTTCCTTTCCTTCTTCCATTCATTATCACTCTCTTACTTTTTTATTTGAAATATCAGCACTTGTACTGATCTTGACACATCCAATTTATCAAAGGTGGAAAGTGTAGCAGTAGGTCTGCATGGCAGAGCTGAATGTTTGATACTATCAGCAACTCTTAGCTAACAATTACCTAAATGCTACAGGTGTGAAAATGATCTAAATTACATTAAATGAAGCAGCATACTGGAAAATGACCAAGATTACTCAGCGGTTTCATCTTAGGAAATCCACTCATTGCTAGAATTGAAAAGCGCTTTACTAGTCCCTTTCCAGCAAGGACACTGAATACAAGGATTCAGAATGGCTGTATATTTCCTCAGCTGAATTCATCCACTGCCTATTCAGACAGAGAGTGACTTCATAATCACATTCAGGAATAACATAAATTAGAAAAACACTACAGGGACTATACAGAGTTTTAAGAATAAGCATCCCAAATCCTTGGAGTATGTGCTCCTGAAGACCTGCCACGCCATTACCCAGTCACAGGGACTGGAATTTCCTCTTTCAGAGTCCTCTGTGAGGTTTCAAGGGAATTGAGGTACTTAAATGCTTTTTCAGATACCCATTCAGTGGTTGTATAGCTGAAGGGAGGAACAGACTTAAAGCCCAAGATATAGCGAAGACCTAAACATGAACACATCCCACCCTTCCAGACAACCTGGAATGGGAGTGAGCAGAGATTGTCAGAGCACTGGGGAGCTTCCATCACTCAGACAGGTAAGAAGCTGAGCAGGGACAGTGACTCTTTCATGTGGCTCAGGGATTTGCTCTTAAATGCACCTGAAAGCATTTAAGGTTGGAAAAGCAGTAAATACACCTGTGGTTTTCTCTCTTGTAGGCTTACTCAATTGATTACTCACAGAGTCTCCATTTCTATAGGTATGACTGGGTGTTTTTAGGTGTGAGTCTGTGAACTTCAGTTTTGAGGTTTCTCCTGGGAAAATCTGTGGTGAAAGAGAAGGAAATTCCATGCATCTTCTCCAGGCTCTGATGGCCTCTGCTGGAACAGAGATCCTCCCTCAAAGGTAACTCAAGAACGATTGTTTATGTCATTTGCTGCAGCCAAATATTAAATCACCTTTGCCAAATCCTTTGTTCTGAGCCTGCCATATGGTTACCAGAGTGGATTTCCCTTACTCATAGCACACTTGGAAAGAAACTCCCCAAAAGTTATGGAAAATGTTAATTTCAGTAGCTGATAGAAAGCATAAGGGAATTTTGCCTCATTTTTGATAATTTAAACTAGTGTTCATCAACCCACTTTAATCGTTAGGGAATGCTGAAGAAAGAGCAATGTATCAGAAGACGAAGTGTTGCTTCCAGCAACATTTGATAATGAGTTTACTAAAATAGACACTACTTTACATTTTTGTATAAAATGCAGCTTAAAATATACAAAGCATATTGAATATTGACTTTCTGGGGAAAGATTACATGCTGAGAATACAGTCTGAAAAGACAAGTATGTGTATGTACATAAGTGTGTATTGCATAAATATAGAAAGAATGATGAGTTTTTATGCAGAACAGGTTTTCCATTCTCCACTGTTTAGTCAAAAAGAAGCAATGTCCTACAAGATTTGACTCAGAGTAAAATATTGGAAGTAAAGCTGTTACTGAGTGGTATTATTGAATGAACATGACTGAAGAAAAGTATTTCTGATATTCTTTATGTGCATTTTTTGCAATATGCTAGCTATTTTTAACAGTTACTTTGCTAAAAAATCTTATTTACAACTTTGGTTAAGCACTGACATATTTGGGCTATGTGTTGCAAGTTGGCAACCCTGATTGTCCAGTGAGTAAACAGCATTGATGTTTGCTGAACATGGCTTTGAGTTTGTCCTTGTGGTTGTACTTAAAGACTAGAAGGCCAAATCCAGCATTTAGGTGCCTCTGACACTCACAAAGCATTTTGCCCTCAGAGCTTCTTGCAAAACCTTCAAGGGGCTTATGCTTTTCTGCAAGGTGTGCCTAAGGTTACCCATCCTAATGACACTGGTTCCCTCCTCAGTTGGACACAATTCACCAAATTGATGTTTATTCATCTAGCCAAAGGGCCCAATCCAGTAGACAAGTTCCAACTAGGGTTAATGCCTTACAAAAAGCAGCACTGGCAAGTGACCCTCCTTTCCTCAGTGTATAGGAGTTAGTATATGATTCACACAATTTAAAAATAAACAAGTCTTTACTAATCCTACTAGCACATTGCAATAGCATCTGAAGGGCAATATTAACTGCCTGACATACTAAGTAGGTGATATACAGACAACTTATCTGGAATGGAATTAGTTAGCAAACTAAAACATAATAGGACTAAATCCAGGAAACATCCTCCCCTTGAGAATAATGAGAGAACAAGTTCAGAATGCATTTGCCATGCTATTGGGAGAACGGGAAATGCGAGTCTGCAGCCTAAAGTAAGAGGTTAAGGCATTTCTATTTACACAGTTTTTTACATATCTGATAGAATCAGGGCCTCTGTTTTGTAACTAGATTAGCTGATGTGAACCTGGCTGCATCTGTGTGGCATCACTGTAACAAGTGGGATCCAAGTGGATGACTAATGGTGGCAGTGGATTTGGTTTCCAGGCTGGGCTGTGAGATGGTCGGTCAACCAAGTAGCTGTGCACGTACATGGCCATGAGCAATCCTAGTTCATTCAGTAGATTGCATGCACAGATATATTACTTGTGAAATTTCCCTAATCTTTAGCAAAACTAAAGAAAAAGTAAATATTAGAGCTCCTCAAATAAATATGAGAAGGAGTGAAAGATGCATTTCCTATGTAGCTGTACAAACTGGGGTATGCTGGGTAAATACATATTGTATATGGAATAATAGGGAGAATATGGAAGAAATTAATCTGTTTCAGAGGAAAAAGAAATATAGAGTATATTTTTTTTCCATGGAAATTAAGGAAAGTGGAAGAGGAGAAAGCAGGAATAGTTTCAGCCTTCCAAATACTCATTTACTTTGCGTTCAGAGCCTTTCAATGACATGCCACAATTAAAAGTCCTTCAAAACAAAACTGACACTATTTTGCTTATTACACAGTTGGTGATGTCAGCTAAATAATTTCATTTTGCATAGCATCTTATTCCCCACTTGATATTCTGAGTGATGGAAACAATTACAATTGAAAGAAAGAACAGGAAACTCTGCGTTTCAATCAAGTAATCCGAAATCCACCTGAAAAGTAGATGTTGCGCAGTTGTTTGTCAGCGTAATGCAGCTGTGTAAATGATTTTATTTACAGCCTGAGGTTTTCCTAACAGCTTTGCATATTTGTGTTATCTTTGCTTAATGAAAATACTGAAATAGAGGGATTTTACTTCTTTTTTACTAACTGCACATGTTGAGCTGAGAACACCTACAATACCTCAGGCAAGTTGGTGCTGTCATTAATGTCATGTAGACAAAAAGCAGGAGGATGGCATTATTCTGTTACTCTGAAATGTTTCTAAATGTACCTTGTGGATTGATATAACCGTAGGATGGTATGTCTGCTGGTGACTCATGCTGACTCACCCACCGAGCCAGAATTTACTGAGCTGCCTTCTATGCCCACACACAGTGATATGATTTCCAGTCTGAGTGAATTCTTTAAAATTTAATTTAGTAGGCTTTAACTATAGAGACAGATACACTTCTTCAGTGGTTGCCTTAATATGTGTTTATGTCTTATTAAATGTGTGTTTGGATTATGTTTTGCAGAATCCTTTGAAATCCATTTTTAAAATAACGTGGATAAGTGCAACTGTACTTTCCAAATACAAAGGTCTGTCTGAAAACACTGCCAGTATATAGAAGCAGTGAAAATTTACAGATGCTACAGACCTAAAGGCCTAATACATAATCACTTTAGCAGCAGTGCATGTGAGCCTCAGCCATGGTAAATCCTTAGGCTTAGGCAATGAATAATTAATAAAAAGACAAATTGACCTTATTCCATTTTTATTTTTAAGACTGGAAATCGTATATTACCCCACTGAAGTAAAGAGAATTAAATGGTATAAAAGTAGGTGTGAGAGCAATTCTTGAAATGGTACTACAAATATCTTCAGACCGATTTTGTTTTTTCTGCAATAAATAGGAATTGTATGGCAGACTTTAACAGGAACATGATCAGTCCAATTATTTGTGTCTCTGAGTTCTGGTCAAAATCTGATGCGATGTAGCAGCCTGAAAAGTAATTCTTGTTGTTACAGTACAAACTGCAGTGACCAAAGAGATGAATGCCAGTGAGATTCTCTCTCACAAACAAAGAAATGCTTCTCTTCCATCTCGTATTCTTTGATACAGATTCATACATTTGTTAAATCAGGATTTATGATAATCTCATCCTCCCTCTGGGATTCTTTGCGCTCCACACAAAGACTAAGGGAAAGAAAAAAATCGTTTGCTTGGACTACTCCTGCATGCTTTGCTTTTTAAACTCTTCTGACAAATGACTAATGAATGTTCAAGCAACAGCAAATGAGATACATGTTTCCAAAGAAACACAGTCAAATGCTTCAGTAAACTCACCGAGGCCTCTAGACTTTTCTCCACCTTGCTAATATTCTGAAAGAGCAGTTGATGCCCCCAAGCCATGTACCCTTCCCTCTTTCTCCAGGAATTTACGTCATTTCTCAACAAGTATGCCAGCTTTGACAGTGTTTTAGGGCTGTGTGTTTTAATTCTCTTGCTCCTGCAGTCAGTCAGGCATGATTCCTGATCTGCAAGTTTGTCTATGAGTCTGTCTTCTCATCTCTGGGATTCACTAAATTGCCCTGTCCTCTAAATCTGAAAGTGCTGGATGAGTGGACACTTCATCCCCTGTGGTTTCTGCTTCACTGGCTTCCTCGTAGTTAGGGTATACAGTTCTTTGTTTTGCTTCTGGAAAACAAAAATCCCAGACTTAAGTCTTTAGTCACACCTTCCTGCCCACATCATTGTTCACACAGGGCTTTCTTGTAAATCTGTCACCAGAATTCAGGAGTTGTTGGTTTTGTGGTTTGAGTTAAATGCGCTTGAAAATAGAGTACAACTTCTCCTTATTGTTACTTCAGCCTTCAGTGGCCATTAAGATTCTGTATGTAATGGGGCATGATACAAGGAGAACCACACAGCTGTATGACAAGGTTTGAATAGAAGTTGAAATATGTGTTTCTATCTCAGTCCCTGTAAGTTCTGGCTGTTAATGTTCCTTCTCTTGCTATTGCACTGCCAGTCACAGTCTGCATTTTATCTGAGACCATCCATGCTTTCTGTCAACCTGGTATGCACAAAGGACTCTGCTCTGCTGAACTCCTGCCACGTGCTCTGTAGTAGAGATGCCCACCTTTGAGATGCTCCACAGTTCTTCAGTGACAGGAGAGGCCCATATACTGCAGTCCATCCTTTGTTGCAGGACACAGCATTTCCTGAAAGTGCCATAATTACTGAATATATACAACAGGTTGCTCGCAGCAGGTTTCCCATGCTGAAGAGATGAGTGCCCAAGAAATAGAGCAGTTAAGAGTAGACTGGTATCGCCAAGTAATTCAGATGTTGCATTGTTGGTCTCCTTTCCAAGTAGTGCCACAGACCTGTGAGGAAAAAAGACTGATTACTGGGTTAATTGTCCTGACAGTAGCTCATTTCTAAAAGCACTTTTTCTCAAGGGGCTCTGGTCCTTCCTGTGTTCTATTTCTGGGCAAGAAAAGGGCTTCTGGAATGAATGTTGGTAAGAAGCAGGTTACTGTCACTACCAAAGCAGTCATCTTGCCTACAGCCTATTCCAGAGGGCCACAGATGGAATCCACAAACCCGGAAGTCATAGCCACTGGAGACTGAATACCTCTGCTCTTTTGCAGTCTCTGCAAATACTGTGTCTTCCTTTCTTTTACTCCTGATTTGCAAAACATATAATGAAAATGTTACAGCAACATGCTAGTAATAGAAAAAAGTAACATTTTTTTTTTCCAAGGAGTGAAAATTCCCAAGCCCCATCGAGCAGTGCAAATAAGCAGTTTATGGTGTTTCAGCTAACACTGGCCTATCTTGGATAAACATTGCATGATTGCAAAGCTTGTATCCGAAGGTCCCTCTCTAGCTGAATACACTGGCACTGAGGTGTTCTCTATCTCTACATCTTGTACACTGCTGACATCCAGTTCTAAGTATCCTCCTGTGATATGATGCTGCCAGCAGTGTGCTTGGCAGTGTCCGCTATGTACTTACCTATGCACTTATGACACTTCAGCTGTCGAGTCTCTCTTACTATTTTTCTTCAAACACTTTACGGAAAAGCCGAGCTTGTTACCATTGAAGACTTTTGCACAGTAGGACTCTCCAGTGCCGTCATTTTTGATTTCCAGCTTTCAGGATTATGCTGTTCTTACACCCTTTTCAGTGGAATCTGATACTTACATTTCTTTAATCTTTTTCTAGATGTAAGATACTCACTTGGCTTATCCTGGTAGTTGTATACCCTGCAGTTCCTGGGGCGCTCTCGCTTGACTGCCTTTGAGTTCCACCTATTCTTCTGCCTTTCCTCTCCTTCCCTGCAATACGTTAACATCCTCAGTAGTGTTAGAGCACTGAGTAACCTCCAAAAGATTTAATCTCAGTTGGGCACCTGCAATTGTGCAATCACATATGTTTAATAAATGCCCCACTGGAAAGACTTCTCCCCATAGTGTAACACTGACTCTTGCTAAAAAAAGCTTTGGTTTCTCCAGTTTCCCCAGGCTGTGGGTATCCTAAAGGTATGTGTGCATTTGGACTTGATGCTTCTTCAGAAATAATGATGTGCCTTATGTTTTGCTACAGTTGAAATCACTGTCACTACCAGGCAAGGTTAAATAAGCAAAAAAGATTATACTAGCAAAGCAGGGGTTAAGTTTCTGATTACAAAATGGAAACAAACTTAAGACACAAACAAAAAGCACAGCAACAAGAAAATGCAATTTCAGTGTGTACCATGTTCTGGCAGTCACCCACAGCCTGCCTCTGGGAGCCAAGGAGCCAGTACAACTGCACTTCAGGCTGTACTTCTCAGTTGGGTTTTGGCCTGCCTCCACTCAAAGTATGAGGGACTTCCCACTGCAAAGGGAGGGTAAACCTCAGTGCATTTCTTTGGACCATCTCCCGTCCTTTGCTTCCTTCAATTTAGAGAAAATTTACCTTCCTGTTTAGAAACTCAATTGAATTGTAATTTGATTTGGGTCTCCATTTCCCAGACAGCATTACTTCTATTATGAACTTTTTTTTTTCTCCCATGGCTTTTTAAGATCTTATAAATTACAGATAATAAAACTATCGGCTGTACACCAGACCCTAACCTCACAGCTTGTGAAAAATTGATTGCACACATGAGATGTCACTAATAATGATGATAAGTTTAAGGTTTGGAGCATTTCCTCAAATAATTTTCATTCCTCCTCTGCACTTTGTCATAGCAGAGGCTTTACAACTATCATAGTAACTTCCAACTCTGATTTCCTTAGCCGCAGTTAATTATAGATATCCCAGCAGTTTCTCAGAGTTATTTATTCCAGAGTTTCTTGACAGTGAGCAGGCTAATGGGAGGTCTTCTGGGGGCCCTTTCACTTTCAGAAATACTGCTTTTAAAATGTCAAGTCCTATCACCAAGACATAGTTGGTTTTGTTTCATTTCTGTGCTACAGAGTGTAAAATTCATGCAACTGCTCATTTCCCCAAAGCCGAACAGCCACATTTAAAATCCGATATCCTCTTGTCCCCAGCTTTAGATTATCTTCAAAATCAATCTTTTCTCATCCTTCAAAATTAGAAAATCTTTTCTAATCATCTGAAAAACACTTATTCAGTTGGGTAACAGGTAGCCTGTTAAAAAGGTGTGCTTTACACATTTCACTGACTTAGGAGCTCTTGTGTTGGCAAAAAGCACCTTTGCAACGTGCATGTTTTAACTGGCAGTCCTTTGGTGGCGTGTGGGAACAGAGTTCATAACATTCACTGTGCAGAGACAATGTGCCTGTTCTTATTTTATATTTCTCTTTGTCAACAGCAACTACTCATTTATTTTTTGTTTTGTTTCAAAAACACCACTAAATTTCTTTTTAATTTTAAGGGGAATCAATCTTCTACTTCTTATCTGGCTTGTATTCCTATCAAGACCAGTGGCACTCCAGCTTGAGCAGAGCTGAACCCCAAGGCTGTGATCATGATGCTGGCTTCCCTTTGCTGAAACGGGAGGGAGTTAGACTGCTCAGTATCTCGAAGGAAATACACAGCATACTTAATGTTGACACTACTATTATGGTTGGCATATTTTGATCATCTCATTTCCTCTTTGATCCTGATGTACAGTAAAGTGTGAACATTATCTTTAAGCTGCAATCTGATCTTACTGAGCTTTTAAGTGCAGTGAAGGGCAGTGGATTTTCTCTTCAGCGGCAACATGAACAGCAGGAGCTCTGGAAATTGTAGTGGCAACAGCAGCTTCTGTTGTGACAGTTCTCTCGTAGGTCACCATGGTGAGAATGTATCTGAGTGGTGGGGTTTTATTCCTGTCCAGACACTAATATAATTTCTAGGAGCCAAAAGAATAGCTGATATAAATTAATACCCTTGTTATGAATAATCGCCATGTGGATACGCTTGCAAGAAATACACACTTGCTTTTTTCTTTTAAAGGAATGATTTTAATAACTAGAAAAAGAAGGATTCAACCATACTTCCAAAACTAAATACAACGTATTTACCTTAAAATGGTTGATCTGTCTGTTAGTATGTTAAAAAAACCACTGTTGATTGAAAAAAACCCCGTAATAACAACATGGAACATGGTCAAAATTCTGCTTTGCTTTTCTTTGTGAAGATTCATTACACCCTTATATGTTTTAACATTAAAAATGTTAATTTTTGAACTGCAAGAGAATGCAGGGGATGAACCTGGATTTAGCATCCAGAAGGCTAAGCTCTTTGGAGATCAAAATGGAAATGGCTGCAATGTGATGCAGTGTTTGACATGCCACTGTGATGGGATAGCATCTATCAAACCACCCTACAGAAATACAGGAGAGGAAGAATTAACTACTTCTGTTTTGGTGTAAGAGGCTCCATTGGGAGTCAATGTTCTCCCTCCTGCCAATCCTGCTGATTAGCTCTACCTCCCAGCAAGCTGGCGTGCAGCCTGTTGATCTTACCAGATGGGTTTGCTGTTGGTGACTCTCTTTAACTGAGTCACCACCAACCGTTTCCATTAGTAAGTTCACAACCAGTCACGTGTGCAGCTGTGTCCTGCCAGGCCAGGGCTGTGGGATGGATACCAGAGAGCACTGCTTAGTTACAAGATCTTAGAGAAACAGAGGCGCTTCACTTGCTGTGCGCTTACTTTTCTTGGCTTGTTTGATTTCATGCCGCTTTTCCCTTCTGCTTAAACTGGCATTCATCAGGTGCATGCATCTCTAAGTTACTCGGCAGCCCCTGCTGCAGTTCACTTCTATTGGAAAAGGTTCAGTGACCCACTGGGCATGCATGAAGTTTCTGCCTGAAGACAACGCTTTTTCCCCTCAGTCTTTAACAGAAATAATACTAAAAAAAGTAATTTCATGACTGGCTTTGCTCATCGTTAATGTCTGGAGTGTGTGTTAGGGCAACCCTTCACACTGTGCACACTCTGCTCGCTGGTGCTTTTTCCCTCAGAAGGATGATGAGTCACATCCAGTCTAGTTTGACAGCTCAGTTGATCTTAACAGAATGCTCTCAGCAGAAACATCCTCAAATAATACAAACCACTCACATAGATCAGAATGCTTCTGGCTGATGTGTTGTCCCTTTCTAGGCAGCTTCCCTCACCCATGAGCAGATTGAGAACAGCAAGTGTCACAAAGCCACTTCTCTCACTGGGGCTCTCAAGTTGTTGTTCTCCCTCAACAATGGGGTGAAAAAGAGGTGACAGTGAATGGAAATGTAGGTAAGTATTTTTTAAATGGCACTGATTTTAGGAAGTACCCTTTGCCGCTCTCCTAGGCAATTACTTCTCACAGGTACAGTAAGGAAGGTAAAACAGTGAATTAACGGTAATATGAATTAGAGAAAGATCACAAAGGTTAAGTAGGAAGCTATTAATTTAGTGTCATTAGATTACTATTACACACATGCTTAGGACAGAAGTATAAATGGGCAGGAAAAGATAGCAATGGAATTGCATTGACAGTAATATATCTCAATAGCTGCATGTTGCAATGATAATCTCTTCAGATTTTTTTTTCTTCTTGAAACTCATGTCTGTTTTTGAATTTTCATAAGAGTGCCCTATACTATATAACATTGGATCTATACAGCATTTGAAAGACGTTTGAAAATTGAGAGGATATTATTACTAGAAGTCATCTATTTCATGGAGCCTAAAAGCAAGATTGCTAGTTAAACGTGATTGTCCTCTTTAATAATATAAGCTTAAAAGATGATAAGAACGTAAGTACTTTACACTTCATTATGCTTAAGCTTTTGAACTCTCTTAAAGCATTTTAAGCAATCTTAAAACATTTTAAGCCAAAGGGTAGAAAAGGTAATCTAAAGTCCAGGCTGTCAGTGAAGAGCAAACCAGGACAGTAGTAATGATGAAGACACATTAGGGGTGACAGGTGAGAGTAGTTGAAGCAAAAGCTGGTTTTCTAACATCAAAGTAAAATGTTTAGCAAGATTTTAGACTGCCAAAGGAGACATCTCAGCCAGAAGTTAACAAAACTAACACTTTTTCAGTCTCTCTCCCATGCCACCTACAATACCGCATTGGGTTGTGAGTAAAAGTGTGAACATATGCTCACAAAGTGATTGGGTTACTAAGGCAAATTATTGCCTATCTGCTAGGATGCTATAGCAGTGTATAGTAGCTTAAACTAACACATTTTACTTCAGCAGCTGGAGGAGCTGGGAGCATGCACACAAGCAGTTATTACAGCTTGTCTGTGGAGTAGTAACTTATTAAACCATGCTAAGTCATGGCTTAATTACAAACTGGCTTGACAGCTTGTGGCTGTCTGTCCCTACCCAGTTTAACAACATGAACAAAGCTCAGATGAAGACAACAGAAATAATCATGGCACATCAACCCTTTCAGTTTGTTACATCTCAAAGCCAGCTCATGGCTGCCTGTGTGGAGCTCCGAATAAGTACTTCCACACTGCCAATTAAGTGCCTGTGTGAAGGCACTTAACCTGTTGCCCAGCCATGCTTAAGATTGCATTTGTCATTCTAATGCTGAAACTGAATGGCATTTCATATCATGCTGTGATAAACTAGAATACTCTGTCCTTCTCTGTCATCTTTTTGAAGTGATGAGCTGCCAGCTGCTAGAGGAAATTTCTGATATTAATCCCCAGATGTCTTGCTTTTATACTTTTGAAGTTAACTGTGTTCCTATTTCTCCATCAGTTTAATTGTGTATGGTTTCCTAGTTCTTACTGCTAGTACCTCTGAGCACTGGGTCATTTACAAATTTACTTCCCATGATCTTCTTGAGTCAGTGCCATTAAGGAAAATATTTTAAAAATATCTAACAGGTTTATGCCCAAAACTGATGGGGGAGGACAGGAAGAAAAGAGAACACCCTTTACTCAGATATTTAACCTCTGATCTGCTTTCTCCCCTATGGATAGTCAATTACCTCCGTTAGTCTCTGGTATTGCTCTGCTAATTCCTGTCCCAGACTGGTCTGGGTTGGAAGAGACCTTACAGCTCATCCAGTCCCAACCCCCTGCCACAGGCAGGGACACCTTCCACTAGACCAGGTTGCTCCAAGCCCCGTCCAGCCTGGCCTTGAACACTGCCAG
>JANHGB010061869.1:0-37197 GCA_026283785.1 Coracopsis vasa
GGCGGTGTTCAAGGCCAGGTTGGACAGAGCCTTAGGTGACATGGTTTAGTGTGAGGTGTCCCTGCCCATGGCAGGGGAGTTGGAACTAAATGATTTTGAAGTCTTTTGCAACCCTAACTATTCTATGATTCTATACAAAGTCTGTAACCTCAGCTTTATAATCCTTATGCTAATAGTACTGCAGAGGACAATACAGAGGTTGCTTGCCAGCAGCATTATATTTTGAAAGCTGAACAGGTCTTTGGATTATCACCCCTTCTGTTCCACTTTAGCTTTGGAAATATTAGTTTATGTCTCCGAGGAATAATGGCAGCTCTGTAAGGTAGTTGCACTTTGGCTACTGAGCCTTCCCTCGTAACGTGGCTAATTATCTCAGGAGACATATGCTGATGGGTCTACAGTACTTCCATTTTGAAACCAGCCCAGGTAACTGTTCTGTATGTGTAGTGAGGTAGTGCACTGTATAGATTTCCCTGATTGCTCTTGGACAATGTGCAGCTGATATAAAGGAGGGGATTTGCGAATATAAGCCAGAATTCTCTGTTCATATGTCAGTGCTTGGATCTAACTCCTAATCTGATGTCCAAAATAAAGACAGCTGCAAAATCAGCTAAAGCTACTACAGTGCTTGTATCAGTCCATTTGCTTGTGCATTAATTCTTTTTGTAACCACATGGAAATAGCTGGGCACACGATGCATGACGAAGTAAGTGAAGGGTTTCAGTTTGTGCAACAGGGCTGCTAAATATTTACATTTTGTTCAAGCTACTGAAAGCAGCTGAGAGGTAAGTATGCCAGGCAAACCAGACCTGACTGCAAAACAATGATTCATTTAGTCAGTCTGTCACTTAGCTTAAGTCTGTATTCAATTTAAAAAAGAAAAGAAGAAACAATGAACTCAGTCCATTAGCTTCTACCCATTCAGTGTTGAAGTTATCCAGTTTCAGGTAAAGAAAAAGAAAAAAAGAATGAAAAATCATTCATAGGATTTTTAATTAAATAGTATGTTAAATATAAGCATAAACTGCTGAAGAACTTTTTGCAAGCTTCCTTTCTGAAATCCATAAATAAATTCCTAGTTAAATTCATGTAAAATCTTGCTTACAAAGTGAGTGGGAGAGTATTAGCTGTGTTTTCTGGTGCAAACTGAGAATGGAGCAATGTTGATTCGTATTAGATTTACAAACGCATTTGGGATGCTGAAAGTTGGATCTCAGATGACTTCAGCAGGAGCTGACTATCCTGACTTCTCTGTCTTGTTATGTGCTAGTATAGCTGTGTGTGCCTGATACTTGTTCCTTAGAAACAGACCCTCTGGGAATCTGCAGTTTTTTTCCCAGGAAATCCACCTGTCCCGGGGACTCTGATGGTGAGCTGCCATGCTGCACAGGGACTTGACCAGCTGGTGAAGGACCAGAAGCAGATAGTGACAGTGCAATATCTCGCATCTGAGCTAGAAGGTACTGTCATGAATGTTTCTGCCTCAGTCACTCTGCTTGACTCACTGATAGCAGTGTACTCTTTCTTGTTATAGTCTGGCAAAATATTGCGGTTGGTCAAATTTTTCTCCCTTTCAGAATATAATTATTTCCCCCCTTCAATTCACTGTCAGAGTAAATATAATCTAATTCACATTTTAGTGCAGATCAGTTTCTAATTCAAAGAATTTCACCTCTATCTTTTGAGTTCATATTTACGCAGACTTTCCAGGATTAGACGGTGCCCAGCATAGAACTCTGATCGCATCATAGCGCAAATCCTTTGGGACATTCGTGTTAGCATTGCTAAGGTTTACCTACACAGATAAAAGGTGGCTACTTGTAAGGAGAACAAGATCCAGTCTGCTTCACTTCTCCTGTGGCATCACTTCATTTGATGAAGTGATAATCCAGGAACCTTCAGTCTTGGAGAAAACACTGAGTCCAGGTACTTGGAAGAAATCAGATACTGGCTTGGACTACAGACCCAGCAGCTGCAAAAAGTTGTCTCAGTTTTTTTTAGTAGTCCTATATATTAGTTCTGACTGCACATCAAACCATTTTTTAGTCCCTGTATTGTTGCTGTTCCTAAATATTGTATTGTATACTAGATTTTAAGATAAGAATAATAGTCGGGAAATAGGTATTTCAGGCAGTTTGGAGCTAATCTAACAGCTGAAATAAAATTGCCCCATCTTATTCACATAAGGGACATGGAAAAGGACACAAAAAAACCACAGGGTTAAAAATTTAAAAAGATAATAGAAAAGCGGAATATTCATCTGAAATAAAGATAAATACATCTGTAATGGCTACTAGAAACAAGAAGATGGATTGCAAACATGTATAAACCAAGCAAAACAGGGAGACAGAGGAAGATCTATTAAATAAACAGATCAGCTTAGAGCTGGAGGTGATGGCAGAGACATCATAAATGGCTTTGATAAAAATAGGTTCTCCATTTAGTAGACAATCTATACAATTTCCTTAAGGTGAATGAACTATACTAGTATTTTTCAAGATCTAAAATCCACACAGTAAACTTGAAATTCTGGCAATATTAAATTGAAATTATCTGCGAAATGAGGAGCAAGGATATTTATCAAAACAACTTTGTGGTTTTGGTACATGGAGTGATAAGTCCTCTGTGAATTATGGTGGAGTACATAACATTAAACTTATATATTTGTCTTGGAAGGAAAATAAAGTGTACAAGCCCAATTTCAGTGCATCTGCTGAAACCATGCACACACACTAAGATGAGGTAGGTACCCCTGCAGGTTGTGCATGAGGTATCCTAGCTGTGTACAGGCAAGGCAGTACAAGAAGTTGTTGTTTCTTCCTATTTTTGGTCTAGGCTGTCAAGGATGGCACTGATTTAGCTTAGAAAGCATGCCTCGAACTGTTTGTAAAGTGCAGAGAAATTGCTTTACCTGTAAACTCTTGTTCAGCTTTCCTGAAATCAGTTTGCCCAGCTTCATGCATCATTTACCTCTATCATTACTGCTGTTGCAGTTTTGCCTTTCAACTTAATTTTTTCCCTTCTTTGTATGATTTGCTACGACATGCAACTTAAGCAGGCACTCAATATCTATAAGTTAGGCTGAAAGAAAGAATGAAAACATAATACGAGCTCACTGACATAACACCAGTAACCAGGTCCTTATTCAGTCACCACCTCAACCTATGGACCATATGGCTTAGAGGAAGAACAGATCTTTGCAAAATACTAATTGCAGTAGAAGAACTTTTGTCCTATTCTTCTTCCCACAATACAGTTATTTTAAGTAAAGTAAATATTTAGCAGCTGTAAACCATTCCCTGCTTTATTTCTTTTTATTGTCTGTTTTCTGCCACAGAAAAGACAAAGCAAAGCTATTTTACAAATTATTTATTTCTTCCTCATTAAAACCTACTTAACATCCATGATAATAGGAGGAAAGAGTATTCCATAGATATATAATTCAGACACAGTTTTTAGTCTGAAAATGTGTTTACTGAGTGTTTACATCCTGATGTTTCAAGTCTAAATCTAAATCTTATCTAAAGCTTGTTTTTTTTCTATGTGAGAACAACCTTTTTTGGAAGTTTTGTAAGAGATATATGGAATTGAATATAAACAACAGTATTTAGGACTTTCATTGTGAGGACTTATGAGGCTGAACTGAAAATTAGATTGTTAGTCATGGTTTTCCTGTTAACAATACTCTAAGCATTCACTTAGAAATGAAAAACAATAAAAATATTAGAAAACATCTTCATGACATGAGTAATTATATATCATAAATATCAAATAAGGACTGCCAAGACCTATTGGGCATCCAGAACAGAAATACTACTTGTCAAGTTTTTCAGCCATTTCTTACAAATCATGGATGTCGGCACAAGGTTAGGATCATTTCACAGTAGTTCACTAACCAATACAAAGATTAAACTAATCAGAAGTAGTATTCATATGGAATAGCTTGATCAATGCTTTTCTGCTTACAGTTATCAAATAAATCAAAGTCCCTCAAATTCCTTTGCCCAATCTTAGAGAAAGAGGATATTTAAATGCTCGCATCTTGTTGAGTCGCTGATGAAAACTGATTTGGTTTTACCATTGCCTGTAGGGAAGACTGTTAATGATTTTCTGAAGGGCACTGTTAAGTCCTTCTATCTCTCCCCCTCCCCTTTTTTTTTCAGTTATTCCATAAAAGAATGCAATCCTTCTTTCCTGCTAGTGCCTCTACATTTCTTTGTCATCTGCACACAGTTTACCCTCAAAGCCTCAATACTAACAACAGACTTCTCAAGCAAAATCAGCTAGACTGTTTGGTGCTTTCACAGGGCTATGAAGATCTTATAACCTTATGCTGCCACAATACATATTTAAGAAATAAGATCTGTTCTGAAATTCAAACCACTTTGGCACATATTAATAAAATTCTTTCACAAGTTCCAAGTGAATTTGCTCCCTTTGTATCTTAAAAAAATATGCAACAAACATTTGCTCAACCATACAAAGGTGGAATGAATGCAATTAAGCCATTTAAATATCAATCATTTAGACAGACAAAACACACAAGTGCCCAAGTGTTCAGCCAGTCAATTTTATAAACACACAGGAAAGAATAAACTAAGAGTATTTTAATGGCAAAGCAAGCTAATTTGCAGTCTGCTGCAACACACTGCTAAGCTTCTTGGGTATACTGTGATTAGACATGGGTTGCAGTAAAATAGCTACCAAGAAGCCACAAACTCTCATGGTATTAGCAAGTAGTCTAACTTTCCCACAGCCGCCTATAGGAGAAACAATGGTCATGAAGGGGAAGTAGTGTTAATACTGAAGTTTAATGGGGCAAGACTTGCTGTTCATCAGAGAAGCTGGATTTTGGATCAGTTCCAAACCGAAAAAATGCCCAGGAAAATATGAAACCTGATATAAAGATGTCTCCTTATTTAAAAAAATATAATGCAATCCCTACAAAGCTGTTTGGGCATTTTAATATCAAGTAATAATGGTAAAGAAAACAGAAAATATTTCTTCAGAGTCCCCCTGCTGTCATCTGCACCTAATGTACTAAATGCCATTTCTCTATGCTTTGCAGCCACAAGGTGACAAAGTAGCTATCAATGAGATAAGGATTGCTCTGCTTAGAATTGCTCTTGCAGTTACAATAGGGAAGTGATAAATTACAGGCTTCAATGATCTTTCTGGAGGAAAGGTTTGAGACAGTTACAGCTGAGATTAGCGCTTTGGATAAGAGAGTGACAGAATATGAAAGAAGACTAGAAGTCTGCAAGAAAGATCACAAGATGTAAAAGAAAAGACTCTAAAATATTCAGTTCATACAAATGCAAATGATCACGGGATAATGAACTGAGCACCTGCAGGACAAAATTAAAGCAGGAAAAAAAATTGTAAACTGGATAAATTAGCTGTCTTAAAATGACCTGCATTTTTGCTGTGGTCTGTGAATGAAACCTTTTGAATTCAAACACCACGAAAAGTGAAAAAAAAAAAGGAAGCCCAGGAATGGATATATATTTTTTAACTCAAAGGATCTTGAACATATCTGGAACAAAACCCACATAATATAAGATTTGGGAATATGTTCAATATGCCTAATTTCCAGAAAGACTCCAGAGGCAGGAATAGGCTAAAATGAATGTCAAGGAATGAGCTTCTGAAATAGCTGGGAAGTGTTCGGAAAGATAGATGTAAGTTCTTGGCAGTGGACAGTGCTGTCTAATACAGTCTACTTGTTCATGGTATCAGCCTCAATGTCTTGGTGAGAATTCAACTACTGTTTCCTTGCAAATTTTTTCTTTCAGTATGAAGCTGATTTAAGCCATAAGCCAGCATATTGATTTTGAAGCTGTGGGAGGTTTCCATATGCGCAGGGTTGATCTGTCAGTGACTTTAAGATAAATATTGTTGGTACTTGGTAACAGATCACAGTGCTTAGTGCTATGGGTAATATGCTCAAATGAGCATTAATACAACATTCCTTTTAATGAGGTGCAGTCTATCATCAAATAAAAATGTTAAATTGGAGATTTATCTTGAGTCTGCGGTCAGCTCACTTCTGAAGTGCTCTCTAGTGAAAGGATCAATTTTTCCATCCAGTAATGCATTGAGATTTCATGAGGGATATCAGATTTTATAGATGTGCTCTGGATAGAAAAGTAGAAGCTTCAGAGCCATAGTCTGACTGTACTTTCAAGGGAGACCACTTCTGCTTTTAGGACATCAGCAGTTAAGAAGGAACTTTGATAAAGAGAGTGACCTGGGAAACAAGTGCTTTCCTAGCAGGCTCTGTACTTTTCCCACATTAGGTATTCTTGAAGGAACAAGTACTGCCTAAGACACTCTAAGCACCTGAGTGAAAGCCCACTGCAGGGAATCAGGTTGTGAATTCAGCAGTGCATTCCCATCCAAACTTATTTGTATGTTCGTCAAAGCCATGACCATTGCTAGTATCAACGCAGCTTGCTAAGAGTTGAACTATTTGGGACTAGAACGAAATTAATTGCTGTAAATATTTTGGGAGGATGCATGAGTTTGTGAGGAGGTTCACTGATTTATTTTCAGATCCACAGGAATGCAGGAAAGAGCTGCCTTTGAGAAATATAACTTAATTTTCCAGATTCCAGAGAAGACCTGGAAAATATGAACATTCTGCGTTGAAAACATAATGGCAAAGAAAAAGACCCTCCGCCAATAACATTTTTTCTAATCTCATCACTTGGTGAGTGGGAGAGGTAGAAATAGGCCATGATTTTTGGATATTTTGATTTGACAGTGTTGGTAAAGGCAAGACGCACAATACATCTGTTAAACAGAGAAATATCATTTCACTGGGTAAAATCTCAGGCCTTGAGACCAGATCATTTATGACAGTCTCAAGGTGAGTCTGTAGCAGGAGTCTGGAGAAATGTCAGGGTTTTTGAATTGTAGTCTCATGCCTTGACAGCAAAACTGTCCTTAAAATATATGGCCCCAGGGCACCTAATGAGTCAGAATCACTGCCTTGTGATCTGCTAAATAGGCATATGAAGATACTGAAAACTTTATTAATGTAACAAAATGCTTTCAAAGCAAGGCTATAACTTCCAGTTTAGTTATAGTTGCAAGTATCTATCTCTTCTCAGACTATTATATTTAATTTGGTCAGTGTGTGTTCAAACATAGCTTGTTGCTCAGTATTCTCTTTGCAGCTCTTGGAGATCCTATTCGTAATTGTTGCTCTGCTTACATAGGTACATCACAGCTACATATGGATATTTGCCTTGAAGAAGACAAACCTGTTAATGGTAAAAGAGTAAATAATCATGAACTGAACAATCAGGAACCCTTTGAGTCAAGATGTGGCAAAAGAAGGCTTTTGACCATTTCTACTAATATTGTGGACTTCTGCTTGATTTACAAATGTCTGTAAAATTCCAGAAGTTGCAAGAATAATAAATAATCACTGGCAGTTGCTCAAGGATCATCTTAAAAAAATATTGTTTGCATTACCG
Source organism: Coracopsis vasa (assembly GCA_026283785.1). NCBI lineage: Eukaryota > Metazoa > Chordata > Aves > Psittaciformes > Psittacidae > Coracopsis > Coracopsis vasa. The sequence continues at coordinate 7,485 of JANHGB010061869.1, forward strand.
ATACACTGTTGATCTGCTAACAACATCTTTTCAAGCTAGTTCTGCCCAGACAAAGAGAAAAAAAAAAAGGTGGTTTGCCTCATGTTGAGAAGACAACAGACCTCAGACATTAAACATGGGCTAGGCTTCAGTCTATTTCCCAGCTGCTGCGTTTGATAGTGTTGCCTATAGAATTGGAACAAACTGTTCTGCCAGTTTCTTAAGTGGTGATTTCAATGATAGAGGAGTACATAGGATTAGCTTCTCAGAATTTTCTTTTTATTCATACTTTGCCAATGTGTCACCTTGTGAATGTCTTTTTCACCTGATATGTTGTCATATCCACATCCAACACAATTGTTTGTAGATAATGCCTTTGGACTCTAAATCCAGCTTCTTGGGAAGCCTCAGCAAGGTCTAGATGACCTAAATACAAATGGGGAAAAGGACTTGGAGTCCAGAAAGCTTTGCATCTTTTAGTGGTGTATCGGGACCTTAGAATTTCTGTTTGAAATTCAGTCTATTTCCTGGATATTCATGCCAGGATTAGTATTGAGCTCAGAATTAAAGGGAGTTCTTCTGTGCACCCAAATCTTTAAGATTATAAAGTCAGCACTCTCGATTACAAAGAAATAAAAAGTGCTCTAACATGAAAATTATCTTGTGTACGGACAGTGAAAAAATGTAAGATCTTTTTAGCTCTGCAGAGATTCTTGTTGAGCATAAATCAGGTTTGCTTCCATGCCCATTTATACGAAGACTTTGCAACAGCAAATATTTAATTTATAACAAAGCATAATAGGAATGGCAAAAGAAGTTTTGGAACATAAAAGTAACTCTGTGTGTATCTCCTCAATTAGCTGCAGCCTTTATAAAACAAGCACTGCGAATGTGCTTCTTTGCTGCATTGAGGATGCTCTGGACTTTCTTCTTGTTATCTCTTCTGCGCAAGATGATTTAAAATGTATTGACTTATTTTTATAATTTCATGCTGGGGATTGACTATATATCAGTGGCTGGGAATGTGTTTGGTAACTGAAAATATTCTTCCCACTTACCTTCCTTGCATTAATATGTAATGCCATTAGAGACTGTAAAACAGAAGGCAGTGCTAGAAATAGAAAGACAGGTTTATGGAAGAGGAACAGCACCAGATACAAACTGTGAAGGCTGCCTTGTATCTGTCTTCTCTTCCTACTATAAAGCTAGCTGCTTTTTCCAAAGGTGACAAGTAATTCAAAGTACTTACAATAGACTCATTTCTACTGACTCGAGTTTTCTTTTAAAAGACATTTTAAAAGAAATCATTACGATTTCCTTGGATCACATGGTCTGTTCCTAATCAGTATTTGTGCCTCAGATAGGCGCATGTTCACATATTCTTCTATATCCAGAAAGAAATTTCCCAGTTAATGAATCACAGAACAAGTCATTCTGCAAGCTAATCAGGCAGATAATAATTACATTAATTTAAGTAAAACAGAAGGAGCATAGTAGTTTCAGTTAAATTGCAATTCACTTGCACAAAACAATCTCTGCACTCAGGAATGAGCCAATATTTGCATTTGAACTCACTGGATAAAGGATTGCTTTATAATTACACTTTTTAACATATGCAGATTAGACTACAGAAGATTCTGTATTGAAACTCAATGAGAAGAAATAAAAATTCGAAGTCTAAATTTACAATTTGACCTGATTCAGTCTATGATTACTGATAAGTATATATATAAAAAATGTACCTTAATCACTTTAAAGTTTTGAATAATCTAAAGCATGACTCTAATAGAATGGCTAGCCAACAAATTACGCATTTGTCTCAGAAAGATATGGAGCTCTCTTAGCCTCTGAACACTACTGAGAAAATGTCATTTGCTGACAGTTTTCCCCTTTGAAAGTCATAGGTAAAGCTCTTATTTTATTTTTGGGCTCCCCTCTGCTCTTATGTGACCTACTGAGCATGAAGCATCTGAAGTTGATACATTCTGACCCTCGTAAGATGGAGACCAAGCTAATACCACTGAGTGAATCTAGAAAGCTACAGCCAAATTGATGAGAACAGTTGACAAGAGCATTGTGTTACTACTGTGAATAATTGAAGAACTCTTTTTCCTCCACTACCACAACAAAAGAGTGCTTAACCTAAAACTTGCCCTGGGATGAATTGGCAACATCCACAAAATGCCTATGGGTCAGATTCCCAGCCTGCATTGCTTCACATCAGTAGTAGGCCTATTCATTACAATCTTTTCTTCCCAAAGCAAGAGCAGCAAAAGCTTTAACCACTGCTGTATACTGTGGTTTACATTTAGAGCTTAGAAATTCCTGCAGGGTCAAATATGATCAGGAAGGGCTCATCTACAGTGTGCCAGGTTTGATACCTGGTCGCTTGCTAGTTATGGAGGAACTAAATGCCCAATCAGACTCCTGTTTATTTAATGTAAATACAATACATTCAGCATTATCTGGTATCTCCCATGCCTCCTCCTAAACACAGTTGTAGCCATTTCTTTTTTTTCACCATCTGTTAATACTGCAAGATTTTTTGTCTAGAGATCACATTTTTGTCATCACAGGCAAGGTGGCAGTGACACCTGTTGTTGCCTAGCACATCCGTCCAGCTGACAATACAAAGAATACAGAGGCCTCTTTTCAGTTGTGTATGCATTTGTTAAGCTCACACTGCTTACGCTATAACCTTCAATGTGCTGTATCTACCTCAAGCTGAGATTTAGTTGAAAACCTTCAGGGGAAATTTTTCAGATGTGTGCAAGGGCCAAGCTGGGAGCAATGTACAGTTTTGGTCATGTTACAAAAAATCTGGTGCCTTTTTCTTTGAGATGCTCTAGCTCATCTAGCCTTTGGAGAAGAACTTAAAAACTAGTGATGCAATTGGGCTTTGCCGTGTAAGAGAAGATGGACTTAAACTGAGCTATTTTTGAAGTCTTTCAAATCTGCAGTTCACTCGTGATGTACAGTGCTGCTAGAACCTCACAGTCAAGCCTCTTTGTACTTCGAACATCCTTTTGGGTGTACTTTTGCCATGTGCATCCCCTGCTGCAGCTGGCCAGACTGGGGCCAGGACCTAGAGCTGTCTTTTCTGAATTGTCAGAGGAGCGGAGGTCTGCCTTTATTATGACTAATTCTTGTTCCAGTTTATCTCAGATAACCCTTCATGTAACTTCATTAACAACCCATTGAGCTACATCTTAGAAACAGGGTTTTTTTTTGGTCTCTGATGCTCCTATTTGCAGAAAGTAACTCTCATGGCTAGAAATCTTTTTTCCAACCTTACATTCATAGCTAGTTTAATCCCTTTTGTTGTTATATCTAAAATATAATTGAGAGTAAGTCTCTCTTTTTCCACTTTGTTTGCCATGTGATAGACTCTACATGTACTTTTTAACTGAATAGCCCCTTTCTGCATTATTCCCACCCTGATTCCATCTTTCTTGTACGTAGATATAATTGAGGATGGCTTCAGAGAGCCTGTCTGTGGCAGATACTACTCAACATTTTCCTTAGGATTTGAATGATGGAACAAGGAGTACACACATTAAATGTAAATTTGGCAGTAAGAAAAAGGTATGCTGTATAATGCATTATCCAAGGAGAACGTGGGATCTTAAATGTAGGAGATGATTAGAAAAAAAATTAGAAATATTTCTGTGTTAGGAATAATTTAGGGCAAATCTGAATAGATTTGGGGATGTGGGGTAGACAAGGGTTTTAGATGGCCATTGCTGGCCAGTTTAAATGTCTATTTATTTCCTCCTAAAAGAATTTCCCTGTGTTTAGTATCAGCTGACTTTGTCTGATCTCTTTTATTCACTTATTGCCATTACTCTAACTACTTTTTTTAATGTGCTTAGCTTATTGAATGATATTCAGATCCTTTTATAGTGTTTTCCAGTTTTGTATCACTAGCAAACTGTATTAGCACACTCTGCTTATAGACTGAGATGACTAATGAAAATGTTAAATAAGATCAAATCAAGACAAACTATCAAGAAACTCAGGTATATTAAAATGTGTCTAGACTGAGAATATAGCTTGTTATTTTTTTTCTCTTAGCATGTTTCTCCTAACATTACAGTTCTTGAACTAGAGCTATATTTTTCCCGCATAACTGATAATTTCCCATGTGATACTACATCAGATACTTTGCTGTAATCCAAACAGACTGACAAGTTTCCTTCCCCTTGTCTAGAAAAGCAGTTATTTAATCAAGTGAAAGTGTCAAGTTAATCTTACCTGATTTTTTTGTTAAATATGCATAGTATTTTACCACATTTTGGTTTTCTGCTTTTTTTTCTTTTTAAGTTACACTTTCCTCAGAAATCTGTATTATTACCTTTCTGCACCACTGAGGTAAGTATAAAAAGCCTCTAATTCTAAAACTAACTTTCCCCTGTAGCTGTAGGGACTTTTATGTAGTAGCTTTCCATTATTGATGTCAGCTTTTTTGATACACAAATCCAAATTACGTGAGCTATGTATTCATTTGTCAGACTTTTCAGAACTCTCATAGGGATGAATGCCCTCCATCTGAACGTTTTAACTTCTGTTTTAATTCCATCTTGGATGCAGAAATCTCTTTTTATTTTGTAATTCCTAACTGGTAGTCTGTCTTTATTATATTGTTTTTAGTCTCTTCTATGGCTGTCCTCCACAGCTGCCAAGCTTTTTAGTTCCTCTTCCCCTCCTTCCTTTTCTCTGTATGATTGTCAAGTCTTTTATTTACATTTCTTCATCTAATTCGTAATGTGTATGTCAGTCTAAATTTTGCTTATCCTTTTATATTGCCTCCCATCTATAACAGTGCTTTGTTTGCTGATAAGCCTTTTTTTACTTAATTGTCATCCTCTCATTTATACTTAGTATCCATTTTGCTCATCTGTTTTAATCATTTTAAAATGTTCTCATTAATTGCTGCAATGAAAACTAAAAAAAATAGTACTATCTGATGAAGAGGCATTTGTAAAAAAGAATACTATTTTGCTATTGCCCTGTGTATTATAGATTTCCCAAACTGTCTCTAAAAGGTGCATTGACAAAGCTGAAGCATGGCATTTCTACATATCATTGCAAAAGAGAAAAATCTTTTGCAGTTTCTCACCTTCAGCAATTTTACCCATGAAGATAAATCTCTTCAGTTCAGTAGAAAAGTGAATATTTTATTTTTCAAAACAATCTAAAAAGACATCAAATTTGTTCAAAAGAAACAGAAGTATTCTGAATTAATTTTTCATCTTCTTCCCTGCAGTCAGAAAATCTCAATTAAAATCCACCTTAATTTTCCTTTCCCTCTGAACACTACGACTGTAAGTGGACATATGATTCTGTAACGCTTATCGTGAATAGTTGGCAACCAGCAAGACTCAAGATATTTGTCAGTATTTCAAGGTTTTTACTGCTTTATCAGAAATGCTCTGTATCATAATACAGCCATGGTTTGTGACCTGGCTGGTAAGCCAGAAAATGGAATAGCTGCTTCAGAAAATCAGTGCAGTAATGGACATGCTAATACTCAATAGTTAGTTAAAAATGTTAATTGAAATGTACTTGCAAGAAGAGAATCTGTGGGTTGTGGTATGAACCATTAAGACATAAAATGATTTTAAAATGTGAATGGTGTAAGACTGTTGAATAGAAAAAAAAAACAAAACAAAAGAAAGTGTTTTTCTCAGGCAGTTAATATGGTGTATAAGCTTTATGTCTTTGTAAGCTTCTAAATACAAATTAAAAAGTCTCTGAAAAGGGTTAAAAATAGCAGTATTATTTCAAAGTGATTGTTTTCAAAATACAGCATCTTATAAATAGAAATTACCACTACATATTAAACTGAGATCATGTTTATGTTCATAGACAGTAACACTATTTCAGGAGTTTTGTCAACACTTAAGTGTGATGCTTAATTGCTACATAATTAAGACCCTTAAAAATATTTAGGAAGGCAGAGAAATTCACTAAATGCTTTTATACTTGGATCTAAAATCAATAAATGACATTTAAAATATTTCTTTTAATTTTTTTTTTTTTAAAATGCAGCAATGCTGTGGCCACTATTCAGGGAAGGATTTCATGTACATCGTCAGCTTGACTTCACTGTGTTGTAAATCTGTACTTGAAAATCACTTCATGCAAAATACTTTGCTGATAAATAGCTGACAGAAGGTTGGTACAATGAAGTAATTGTCAAAGAGAAGGTCTTATGATTTTGTGCCAGTGTTCATCATTACAATACCTGTTTACCTTCTATATTGAGCTGATGGCAGGTCTGAAGGCTCAGAGTCATCGTCAATGTTGTCCTTTCTGGAGTAAAGCTCTTCACATCACAGAGATTAGAGGTTTATTCTTAAAATGTTAGTAATTTGGTTTTATTGTTGTTGATGTTGATTTATCTTCATTGGCTGGTTGGTTAGAGCTTTTCTATGGTAAAGTTGTTACTGCTATGAGTATCATTGTTTTGAGGAGAGGATGTGAAACATGCATCCTCACTGCCTAATTGTGAAACATTTTCCAAATCACTGGCTCTTTCTTATGTCTTGGTCAGTTCAGGTGCAAAAATGGATCCAATCAAACTCCATTAAAATTATTGAGTATATTAAAGTTAAGCCTTCATGGATAAATGGCTAAAATAAAAGGAGTATGGGAGCTTTCATTTTTTAATGTGGCTTCATTTCTGGGGCATGACTTTCAGAAGACACTTGAGGCTGCAATGCTGTTGGGATAGGTTTCACATACTGTACAAAACTGTGTGTTTCCTCTTCTAATTCCTCAGGAAACTGTAGGCTGAACAGTCATAATGGAATGTCAAAAAAAACATTCATTTCATATTTATCAATGTGTATGTTTCTGTATTGGATTACATGTATACAGCTTCATTTCTGAGATTCAGGCTGATCATGATGGCTCTCTGTGACTAGTGACTCCTGCAAAATTCTTTGAGCTTTCCTATCCCATGAGGCTAACAATATTGACATTAATTTGCATTCAGGAATAATATTACCTGTAATTTTCTAAAATGCTGGTTTAACATGACCAAGTTTCTGGGTGGCTAACTATGAAATTACTGCTTCTTTATAACAATTTAATTTCCGTCCATAATGGAAAACCATTATACAGTACCCAAAGGCTGATATGGTAAGTGACTTTCAGAGCTTTTCATTTCGTAAGTATTTTTGTCGAATTAGTTATAGAATATATAAAGAATCATAAAAAGTTTTGTTCTAGTCTGCCAGAAGGCATACCTCTGTGTCAGACATACCTGAAGCTTATGCCTTCATACCAATTGGCAGAGGACAAGTCTTTAACTGGCCCAGACTGAATAAACAAATTGTGCCAGAAAATTAAATTTTTGATGGCTTATCTGAAGGACTATTTGGTCTTTGCCTCTTGCTATTTGCTGACTGAAATGAAAACAAATATCAGTGTGAAAAATACTCTTAAAACACAGAATGAAATACTTTAGGCCAGTGGTCATGCACAGCAAGGAAATGTACTTCAGGATGGGAGAGGGGCATTTTCAGCGCTTACAGGAGAACAGTTTCAATTTCTTTTGCTTCTCCTGTCTGTAGTTGTATAGTTTTATGCCTACCAAGATCTGATCTCCTGAGCACTTTAGAGCTACAGCTCCCAACTACTTCAAATACTTTGTTTGCCTTTATATTGAAGCCTAGTAGAAGCTGATATCCTCGCTTTACTCAAAGCTAAGCTATATCTCCTTTCCCAAAGCATTCTTTCAAGATGTGACTTGTGAGACTGAGCTGACTAAAAACAGTGACAGATTGAATCCCAGATTAGGAACTGAAAGGTAACAGTTTGTTCATATAAACCCATACTCCTATAACAAGAGTATTACCTGACTTATCTTTAGCTTCGCATACTTATTTGGATTGAGTTGGAAAATAGTAGAATTTTCTTGCTAGATCTTGTGGCTGTGTTCAAACATCAGTTGCACAACAGTGATGACAGTGGCTAATATCTTCAGTAACATAGTATTATATTAATGGCATTTTAAGATCTGGTTTAACACATTAGGTTGAGCAGCATTAGCAGAAATAAGTGTGCATTACATTTCTAAAAATTATATTAATACAAAATAATGAAATGTGTTATTGTGTGATGAGATACATCTTGGTTCCTCCAAAGTCAATAAGTAATTCTTATCCATTGCTTGGAGGAATTCACCACGTAACATCATTAATGTCCATTAGTGTCATACTAATTTTGAACAAGTTTTTTCTGAAACTAGATCAGTGTCATGAATTAGATTAGATAGATTAGGTAGATTTAGGTATTAGGTAGATTTAGATTAGGTATAGATTTATAGATTTAGGTATTAGGTAGATTTAGAATTAGGTAGATTTAGATTAGATATTAGGAAAAAATCTTCACTGTGAGGGTGATGAGAACAGTCATAACGGAATGTCACAAGAACCGGAGAAGCTGTGGCTGCCCCATCCCTGGAAGCATTCAAGGCCAGGTTGGATGGAGCATTAAGCAACCTGGTCTAGTGCCAAGTTGCTCCTGCCCATGGCAGGGGGTTGGAATTTAATGGTTTTTAAAGTCCTTTTCAACCCAAACCATTATATGATTCTATGATAAATCCTTCTACAAGTTTTTCACATTAACTTATAAAGAAAAATCACTCAAAATTAAGACTTAGAAGCCAGTTTGTAGGTCCATCAAAAGTCATTGCTTAAGTGAGTGTCTAAACATTGACTTACCAATATTGCCAATTTCCCCTCACTAAAGAAGGTTTCCATAGTCACAGTAGATACAGAGTATATGTGTTCTGCCTCCCAAGAACATGCTTCAGCCCATGATGTGGATTAAACTCCCTTCGAATCCAAACTGTTTGAAACTAAGCCACTTAGGAAAAAGGAAGTATCTGATGAATAATGGGATAAGAGAGATCACAAATCTCTCTTTTGACACCATGTTCCCACTAGCAAGAATTGAAGCAGACCTCAGCCTGCAAGAATTAAGTCTCTCACAGTGCCTCCAGAACTGCTTGGGTTTGATATGAAATTCCATCAGGCAGGTCAGGCTCTTCATTCACCAGTGTGGGACCTGTAGGTTGAAAACATCAGCTATGAACATTTTCATGACGGGAATACAGACCTATGGCATGCAGATTTAATCTTCTGTCACACTTTAGTCTTTTCATAACACTGAAGACATTTAAATATAGGAAACTTTTCCCACTTTAGTCTCTAAACAGCTAGTTTAGTCTCTAGACAGCTGACTGCTGTCAGCTGAGACCAGGAGCTCTTCAGGCCCTCAGGAAAGTAAAAAAGACCCTTATAATCACATAAGAATATACTTTAAAAAAGAAAAGATTGTTTTGTCATAAAATTCTGGCTTTAAATTGCAGGAATATTGTGTTATAGGTCATAAAACCTGAAAAATCTTCATGCAGTAATTGTAACCTTAATAAGGTGTTTTTACCTTGTTTTTGCCTGGTCTTATCCAGGTTAAAATGTGTAGGTTTACCAGAGGTGTTTGGATATAGTTTCAGTATTTTCTTATATGATGTGGTTTTGTGTTTTTATATGGTGTGTTCTGCTTCAAAAAAGAATTCATTCAGGAAGTCCTACTGTATAGAAGTCAGACCCCCAGAATCACTGTGGTCTCTTCTGGCTTTGTAATGAATAAATGTATGACTTTATGCTAGGAAAAATCTATTAATTTGGCCTACCTTTCTGAGTGTCCTTTGTCTGTGTACCTGATTAAAGCAGTGGCAAATGCTCTTTGCTATCAAGACCAGGAAAAAGTAGACAGTACTGTAGAGTAATAAGCAATATGGACGTGTATTATTGTGCTTTCTTCATAGTAGGCTATATCAAATTCACTGAAGATATGGAAATGTATCTCCAAATTTTCCTCCTAATAAATTATGGAAGTTCCTTCCTTGGAAAGCAGTGCTTTAAGCAGGAAAAATTTTCTGCACCATTGGAAGGTCAATGCTAGGACACCAGCATTGGTTTTGATGAATGGATAGTTCAGAAGCAATTTTGTGCAAGTCTTCAGTTCTAACAATGCATGTGACTTTGGCTAGATGCCTGGATATATATAGTGAGTAAACACAAAGTAGTGCAGATGATCTTGATCTCTTACATTCAGTGTGCTAGAACAAATAATAGTGGCACTCAAATATGGCTGCCAAAGCTATTTGTAATAAAAGTACAAGACAAAATGAAACCCAAACCAAACCAAAAATCCAGCAATCTCTACATTGAAGAATATTGGATCATTGTGGGCCACAGTAAATCTACTGGTATTAAAGTTTCCTGGAATGGAATACCAAAGATTAAAATAAATAACTCTACAGTTAGCTAGTCCTTGTTTCTTTGGAGGGCTTGACATCCATATAGAAGAAATAGAAGAATTAGAGAAGGTCTTAAGATACACACAGAATTTGTACTTGCCTCAATATCAAATGAACACGAAAAAGAAGTGGACATCTATAAAGAGTGATGGGAGATCAAGTGTGAAGTGTGAATGTCAGAACCATTCTTTTTTCACCTTACTATCTGAGTAGTCTTGAGGTTGCTGTCAGTTAAAAAACGTGCTAAAAAGATAATGTAGATACACAGTAGCTGGTGCATAGGGACACATGAAAACAAATATTAAAAAGTGTGCAAAAAGCCTCCTTTAAAAGCTTTTCAACCTCCTGAGGTTGAAAAGAGAATCAATTCAAATGCCTCCTCACTCTACTGAAACATAGCAGAAAATACTGGGAAATAGTTAAACCTAATGTATTTTTGTATAGTACATCATGTTAGTGTCTTTTAAAAGACTGAAGGCAAATTTCAGAGGCTTTCTGCATGACTGAATTTAGAATTTTAGGGGTGTTTTTCACTTGTTCAGTGGTTTGGGTTTTTTTTAATTTAAAGAACCGAAAAGCAAGGCCTGTTTTCACTTTTGTTTTATATTTTCTCCTTAAATGCTGCACAAAATGTTGTTTTAATTTCTATTTCTGGTCTCATCAGGGTAATACATTTCTTATTAAAGATATACTCTTGTTTTCTCTACTTAGGGGAACTGATCCTTTTTGGAATAACAGCAGTTTTATGCTGGTATATTTTTCTAGCTTTGAAAAAAATCTTTATGTCCACATTCTGGATAGACTGTCATGCTCTATTTTATAGTCTACAATACCACTTTTATCCTATGTGACTTTGATGACTTCCCCCCATAAAAGCATGGGTTTTCATAAGCATTTGAAATTAAGTAAGGCTTCATGGAAATCTATCAAGTTGTACAAGGAGAAGGTAGATATAACACAATAAAGAGTTCAACGCTACCTTTTATAGTAGAAATGAAGCTGTAGGAAGTTGTTTCACACATTTGTTTAACAAGAGAAAGCTGCTTTAGGAGTCTGACAAAAATATGCATCATAAATACCCAAATGACAATCTTGAGTTTTCTGTTGGGCCAGCAAGGGTTGTCTAGGCTACATCAATTTCTATTTGTGTAGCCTATCTTGAAAAGCCTTAAGATTAACTTTAAGAATTTGAAAATTTTTGAAAATCCTTGAAGAAGTCCCTGAAAAACCTTTAATTTATATCTGGGAGTGCTTACATAGTTCGCTCTTGCATTACAGAAACTTACTCTAAAAGAGTTTTTCAACTTTCTACCATCAACACTTTGTTCCAATGCATTGAGATTTCTCAAGTTTTCACTTGCTCCTCTGGTCTTACAGAAACCTTCTCTGTCTCATATATGTATTGATTTTTAGCTTCACTGAGCAACTTAAATACATGAAAATGGTGGAAAAAAAAGAGCATTTATTTCCTTTTTGTGTTCTTCTAGTTTAAATTTCATTAACTTTCTTGAGCAATGATTCTAGTCTGTGTTTCTTAATGTAGATGTTTATGATTACGATTGACAGTGGTCATGGGATGTCCTCATCCCATTAGAAGCCAGTGGCAGAACTGTAGTTGGGCTCACTAGAGTAGTTATCTGGTCCAGGGTTTTTCCTTGTGAAGTTTCTCTTCTGTATCTGCTATAACTCCTTCTGAGTGTTAGAAATACCAGTGCTTGTAACCCTTAGAATAATTTAGCTTTCTTCTTGCCACCTGAATGAATACATGCAATTTTCTTTAATTCCTGATATAACTTCAATAGACAAACTCACTTATCTTTCCCTCTAAAGGATCTTGGTATCTTAGAGTTCATAAAATTTATGAGAAACAAACTGTTTCAAAGTATGTCCTTATTGACATTAACAGTCATTTTGCAGTGATACAGCACAGTATCTTGATTTCATTCAATACATCTGGAGTGAATCATTATCCTATGTGAGTTTTTATTAACCTTAATGGCAATATTTTCCTCATTTCTTTGTGGGTTTTGGATTCTTTGGTGTCTGCTCCTGCCTAGGATTTCTACTTTACACACTACAATTCCTATGTCCCTAAAGAAAAGCAGCATCCACTTCATTCTGTTGCAAAAGCTATATGATTATTAGATCTCTATTTTTCTGTTGATTTATCTAATTTTGATGTCTGATTGGACCTTTCTCTTGGAATATTTATTTTTACTGAAAATGTCTTACAAAGGGCTTATTTTATACCTTATAGTTGAACTTTCAAATATAGTACATTATGTTCACTGACTTTCTTTTACCCATAATAGTATTCCTGCTTGCAAAGAAATATACTGAGACTGGTGTAATTTACTGTACATATATGAAGAATGAGAAGATGCATTGCTCTTCCCCTGATACCTATTTTTGCATGTGTATATTTTCATATACCCTTAAAAGACAGATTTTTTTTTCAAACAAGCATTTTTTTAACTTTCACAAGATAAAAAAAAAGAATAGCTAAAATAAATTAAAGTTGTAACTTATCTCTTCTGTGTTTTAATTCATTGTTGATGAAATCTTCCTACAATACTGATAGCAGCTTGTTAATGCTGATCTCATTATAGGTAAGGTTGAAATATTTAATGGCAAGCATAATTTCTTTAAAAAACACTGTACTTAGTAACTAAAGTAATTATAGAAGGAGGCATAACAGACGAGATTAGTGCAATAAGTGACCTAGCTTTAATAATGTCATAAAAAACTGTAATTGAAAAATTATCCACTGTGTTACAAATGTTCACTAACATAATATTCAAGTCAATCATCATTTTGCAGCACTTCATGGAGTAAGCAATTATTTTTTCCAGTGTACAAATATAAATTCTATTAATTTTAATAATCCTCTCATTCTGCAATCCTGAGAAAGGTATATTTAGACGTAGTACAATGTGCCTTCAGCCATGACTGAAAAACATGTATTATAACAGTGTTTGGCTGCCAGCTTTCTGAACTTGGTTCTGAGCATACCTAGAGAGATTCAGAAGTCAAGTTTGAGATAGGAGATTACAGGTATTTTTATGCAGTTCTAATAAATCTATTGACTGTATGTCACAGATTTCTTCATTTCCAAACAGATTGTGTGCGTATATGTCTGTCCGTCCATCCATCCATCCATCCGTGCATCCATGTCAGTCTACCTCATAGCATTTTAATATTATACCTTCAGGACTTAGGTTAAGCCCAACAAAGTTTAAAAAATTAATGAAACTAGAAAGCTTGACAAAAATCTATGTGTGGATTTTTTTGTTTTTTGGGTTTTGATTTTTTTTCAGTCCTATAAAAACTATATTATTCAGCAGTATGGAAAGTAGATCTGGTTCTTTTGTTCCCTGAACTGCATTAAGCTATTGTCAGAATGAATATAACCCCTACATTTCCCCTACGAAGATGAATTCATCAACTACAGTAGTAGTTTTCTTTCAAGTTTCCTGGCATTTTCTGCCATCTAAATGTTTATATATGGGGAACCTGCTGGACTGATCTGCAAAACCATTGCATGGTGCTTTTCCAGATCCAGGAATAACTAAGGTGTTTATTATAAAAGACTTATTTCCTAAGTATTTTGTATTCCTTGCCTTTTCTGTTTGGTGTTTATCTTCACTTATTGCTTGTTACTGTGTATTTTGTTGCAAACTCTTGAAGTAGAGAATTCTTCAGTACCTGTGAACTGAGACTGTTATGCTGTGAACCTTTTCTCTAGGTACTCCAGGAGGACAAGCAACACCACCTGTGAAATCTCAGATGAAAATTGGCTTAACAAAACACGTTACTTCTGAAACTGGAAAAGTTTCAAAGCTACTTTGCCTGAGTAACATCCTAATAAAAACTACAGATGGAGTGATTAGAAAACAGATATGTTTAAATATCTTCCTTCCCTGAAGTCCCTCCACCCTGTCTTACTAGATACTAAGGGTGCAATTCGTTTTGCCCAGTTCAGATTGTGTAAAAGGAGTCTAGTCTAAGAAAGTCACTTAGACTCTGAAAATTTGAGGAGAAATAACTTCAGAGAGTAACTAATCTTAAGCATCCATGCATAACTGAGATATATTACATGCTGATGGAGTGATTTACAAAAAAGAATTGTGTAAATTTATAAATGACTGTATTTTATATTTTTTATGAATAGAATGTAGAAAAATGTTATTATTACAGTTTTCTGTTTGACTTGTACAAATCTAAGGCAAATTAATTCCTGATGTAGTACCAGTAATTTGAAGGGAGTTACATCAGAGATATGAACTCATTCAGTTATTGCTAGAACCATCTGGAAATTCATAATGCCAGAGCAATGATTCACTTGTTGAAGACACATTCATCCTTTTTGTTTAGAATGGGAAGACAGGGATTAAAAATTGAAGATCACTTTAGCTTGCTCTATATCATCTTAAATTCCTTTCTAGTCTTTGTTATGTTTGGATGGCAAGATGTGAATTTAAATAATATTTAAATAAGTGTAATAGTGCAATCAAGAAAAGACAAAATAGGCCTCCTGAGGCAAAACAATTTCATGCATATCAACATAATACTTTTGCAGTAGGAGTGGATGCATAGAAGTGAGGTTTCCTTTGGTGTATGCAGATAGCTGTCTCTGTCTGCCCTTCCTGGCACAGCTTTGTACCTCTGAATTATTGTTGGTTTATAGGAACCTCAGTCCTAGGACTAGAAGAGACCTATATCATGAAGTCCAGCTATATTCTATCATGGTTTACCACATTGAATAATTCTGCCAGAAATGTCAGAAACATCATTTTCTCTTCCATTTGTGTGGGAGGTTATGTTGTTTGTTCTCAATATTTTTACTGGTGTTGAGTCCAGATATTTATTTTCCAGTGATTAGAAACCTTTGTCTAGTTTTGAAACTATGCATTAGCCATGAGGAAGCATCAAATTATAGCTTAAGCTGTTTCCTTTCTCCCCTGCCTCCTCCAGGGCACAGACTGGAATTATGCTTTAAATGAGTTCTGATTTCTTGGCCTCTGCTCAGAAATGCACCTAGTATACCCAGACCCAGCCAGGTCAAAACCTCAGGTAGCTCAAGACTAAGGCTATGGAAACAGTGGCAATGCAGACAAATTTATAAGTAAACAGCACATCAGCTTAGTAAGAAACTTTGTGCACATATGGAAGAGTAAAAGGCTATGTGTTGTCCTATTCGGAAAACTGATTCTTCTACATGCCAAGTATCTGCTTATTTCTCTTTCCTATGCAGAGAGTGTACTTGGGCTAGGCAGCACGCCCAGCATGGGCCTCCTGCAGTGATCCCCTGTGGACAGCACAGACTCTGAGGCTTCCCCCACCACAGGGAAGCTGGTATATTTGCTGGCAGCCCTGGGACTGATGGAGCACAAAGCTGACAGTCACCTTCCTCATTTTCAGTCTCATGGAGTCTCATAGAGCAGGGTGAGAATTGTTGTTAAATGGTTTTGCTGAAATATAAATACTGAAATGTGTTAGCAGGTGTTTGCCATAAATACATTGGTAACATAATTTCATAATTTTGCCTGAAGGTACCTACCCTTAGAGGTTCATTTGTTTGCCTATTAGGCCCTTGTTATTTGCGTCTGGTTTGTATTTATAAAACCCAGAGTATTCATCAAAACTGTTCACCTTTGAAATTAATGGAAATGTTGCTGCATATTTCACTGGAAAATACTGCCTCAGAAAATTTGTATTCAGGATGTTTTAGTAATTAGAGTTTATTTTTATTCAGCCAGGACACAGTTAAAAAAATAGAAAAGATTTTTTCCCCAATTTATTTTTTAATTTAAATGAGTAGATTATGTAGCTATCTGATGCTAGGTTGATGAACATTATTCACTATTTATAATAAATTATTGTATTGAACTTAGATAGTCACATAGATGTGTGTGTTTATATAAAGAAGAGAATTTGTGCAGCACAAACCAGATAATTTATCTTTGTTTCAGTCAGCTTGGTAGACATATTGCCTCTGGAATGCTAATAACCACCAATTTATATGTGATGAAAAACGCAATACACAGTATTTAGAAATACTCAGAGAATTTCTTTTCAAGGACAGAAGGTGTCCCTGCCCATGTCAGGGGGGTTGGAACTAGACGATCTTTAAGGTTCCTTCCAACCTAAACCATTTTGTAATTCTATGGTCTAGTAAATCAGGAAAAGTGCCTTCAGTTATAAAGATGCAATAATAAAGCTAAAGAACAAAGGCAGGGGAATTGAAGAGTAAATCTGAAATTTAAAACAGTTTCTGGAAAGTACATCTTCCCAAATTATCACTGTTACAGTATTAGCTTTTTATTTGCATGTAAAGACACTCTAAAGAAGAAACTTTCTGTTCACTGCAGGGACCCTTGACACAACATGACTGATATTTATCATGTGGAATAAACAAATAGCAGCCAGAAAGGTAAATTGATAATCCCTTTCTATCACTCAAAATTCACTGCCACTGTGGCTTAATTTCTTTACTCCATTTCTGAAACCTGTGGTCCAGAGTTTCACTTCTGTGTTTGCCAGTAGAGAACCTATACACTGGGGACTTAACTCTAGGGACTCATATTAAAGCAAGCAATGCACTGTGGGGAGTCAGCTTCTGAGGTAATACTTTAACATAAGCTCTGCTCCTCACAGTACACCTACAAAAGCCATATTTTCTTATCATAGAATAAATTATTCCTTTCTATGAGCTGAGGTGGGGTAAATAGCTAGTTCTGTCCCAGCTGTGTACCAGAATAACTTGTTCTGGTTGTCCTACGCTACGCTTCCTCTGAAAGACGCAAGCTACCTCATGGGCTTTGACATGCCAAAAGTCAGTAGTTTCTGCTGACTGTTCACTTGGTAGCATATAGTTATATTTCTGTTTTACCAGTATTTAACCAAGGTATTCTGGTGTAATATTTTCCACGCTGAATACCACAGCATATTTGACAATACTCAGTGACAAATTTCAATGCCCATGACAGCAGCAGAGAAGCAAGATTTTTGGATGTTTGTGCATTCATGTCCCTCAGCACTAGGAGAACCAGACATATTTCTTTTTTGCTCTGCTGTCCAACAGTTTAACTGATGACAGTTAGGAGGATGTTTTACCACAGAAGGCACAGCCGAGTCATATGGAAGCTTTGCTATAGCAGAATCCTGCCTGCATTCAGCCAAAGCACAAAAATCTGCAAATGGAGCCTCCGAAGACATGAGGCACTAAAGTAGTTTACGTTGCTAACGTTCATCACAGACTACAGGCATTGTGCCTTCTCTGTTTCCCACAGAGAAATGAAACTCCAGCAGCTTTCTGAATT
This sequence comes from Coracopsis vasa, assembly GCA_026283785.1. NCBI lineage: Eukaryota > Metazoa > Chordata > Aves > Psittaciformes > Psittacidae > Coracopsis > Coracopsis vasa. The sequence goes on from JANHGB010061869.1 coordinate 25,122, forward strand.
CACTTTCGAGAAGATGCAAGGCTCAACTTTAAAGTAGTGAACTGGTTCTTCAGTCTTACAACCTGCACCAAAAGTTTTAGGTCTGGTTCCAGCCTCAGGGCACTCTACATAGCCCAATCGCCACTACATTGAAATGATTGTGCTATGCTTTTAAAGGTCTTCTTTACCTGCTGGGGTGGGAACTAGGATGAAGAAATGTATAGGTGCATAGATACTGCTCTAAGGGCATTAGAAATAATGTATTCAATTCGAGAGCAAAGGTTGTCCCTGCACGTTGGGTGGCTTGCAGCTGACACAGGGAAGAAAGAGACAACACGATGGTTACCTTCTTATACAAGCTTAAAGTTTCATGCAGCTTTGAGAATTTGTCAGCTAGTAAGTATGCTATCAAACCTATGTAGCACTGCCTTGATAAGTTGTCATCAGTTTGGACAGGTGAAAAAAGACCCAAACTCAATAAGCAAGCGCTGATACAGTTTATTGGTGCTGAAGGATTTATTCTGTTGATACTGTCAGTGTTAGTGTCTCATCTATCTCCTCAGCAGCCTGGAAAGTTTCTGCAGTGAATTACAGACACTCAAAATTCCTTTTCAACTGACGCTATGAGACTTGTAAGTGCCGAAGGACAGGGAGAAAGTGAGGTCTGCAGAACAAAGTCTATAGAAACAAACCAATGAAACTAGCTTGAGCAAACAGAGCTTCAGCATTGCAAGCCCCAAATCAAAGACTTTTCATGTCTGGGTGACTATATAAAAGCCTTGAAACTTTAGCAAAGGTCAGTAAAATATTTTATCTTGTATAGGCAAGCTCTGACAGTTATGAGTTTATAACAATTACTGTTTGTTGGCTAAACCTGGCCTCTTCTTTTGAAGCATTACTCAACATTTAGCAAAAAAGGATGGGCAGCAAGTCTTGTATTGTCAGATCATTTTCCCTATGCACCTTCTCCCATAAAAATAATAATAGCAGTAACAGCAACAACAACCCACTCCTTTGTCTTGTCAGGGTTCAGTTACAGTTAGATACACTTTTCTGAGAAGTCTGTATTCTCTGGGAATGGATTTCCACATGAAGAAAGGACTCTGGAAATCCTCTTGCATCTTTAACAAGAGCTTTGAGGTGTGGTTCCAGGACATCTAGCCTCTGACCGGACACAACCGTATCCTCAACCTCACCAACGCAGACGTTCTGTGCAGGTCTGGATTCACACAGAATTTATTTATTTTTTTTTCGATAGCTTAGCCTATTTCCAAAATAGGAAGTGTGAGGACGAAGGTACAAGGTCGTGGAAGGAAATTGCTCTCTTCACAAAGGTATGTAACAGACAAACCGTTCCTGTCCTCTGGAAATTTAGAAGAAATGTCAAAGAGTGCATCCTTCTAAATGTTTTATTGCTTTTACTCTGTGTTGCATACAGACTTTGATTTATCTCTCTCTGTAATTGCTCCGTACTGTTCACGTGAGACAGGTTTGCCATGAGTAAGCTGCTCAGATGAGCCAGTGTCAGGGAGCTGTAGTACTCTGATTCCTCTCTCTTCCCAGAAGCAGGGTAAGGGATTCCTGAGCTATATCACTGGTGAACAGCACCTGGCTCAGCTGCTCATGGTGAGCTGTCACTTTAAAAACACTTATCTGCAATGATAAAATCATACACTGCTGCTGTTCTTATTGCAGTGCTAAACATCTATTAACACTGACAGTCAAGTAATGAGGTGACTGCAATAATTAATTTCTATGTTTCCACTGATCTAGGCTCTGGAAAATTGTTAAACTGATTCTTTATGAGCATTCAGATACTGGGAGGAGGGAAGAAAGGAAGTCCAGCGTTTCAGCTCTTTCACCTTTCTGCTAGTTATTGCCAGAAGTCTTTGAATTGTTCTTCTGTTTTCAAGTGCCAGAAATGTGATAGAGTGTTATTTCATGGTTTGCTGAATACAGGGAGAATTGCAACTGGCAGTACATTTTCACAAACTCAGTGTAACCCTCGCTTAATTTCACACTGTTTCAGAATCTGGTGAAATAACTCCAGTCTTTCTCTGTTTCATGATGGCAAATCATTAGCAATGTTACCAGGAGACTAAAATATCATTGGAATAGGCATTGAATATTAAGATTAATGTGTCTATATATTGATTACATGTTGCTTTTTCCCGATAAATTAATAACATTAAATAATATTGTAATATTTTTTAAAAAAACAAACTCACTAAAAATGAGTAATTGCTCTAAAGGCAGGAGATGAAAACCAGGTTTTCCCAAAAGGCAGGCTGCTGTCGGTTCCTGCCTTTCTGTTTATATATCTACACTTGAAATCACCGCTCTGCGTAAAGGCGTGGTAGACTGCCCCAGTTCACTAAAGAGATTTAGGCTGAAGAATAGACTGTGTGTTGGTAACAGAAGCTAACAACAGTAACCACTAAACAGACACCACCAAGGGTAATACGGTCTCAGTTTTTTGGAGGCAACTGTATGTGTATCTTACATACATGGGTGTAGCTCTACGGAGAATAATGGAGTTGTACCAGTTTATGTTGAGATTTATGTGTACTGCTTTCAAGAGACCAGTGAGAACTTGGACATCATCTCGTCTCCTTTCAGCAGCTGACAAAGGTGGGAAAGGTCTGAAGAAATGGGATGTACCTGAGGAGTTACAGGGTTTATCCGCTTGTACAATCGCCTGAGGAAGAGGCTCCAAAAGGAGCAGTGACAGCATTATCCCCGACACCAAAGGTGAAACATCCAGAGCCTTCCAGAGCCCAGTTAGCATGGCTTTATTGGGTTAGGGTGACAGTACTGGGCCTGGATGCAAATCAATGTTCAAGTTCAGTTCTGAGTGTCCCAGAGACACTTGATCCCTGCAATACCCATTGTCTAACATAAACAAAGCCTTGATGAACACTAAACCAACACTAAAATGCAAAATAACCATAAGGCTGCTCCTGCAACACTGACATTAAATTAATCTAGTCAATACTTGTATTGACAAGCCATACTAGAGAAGAAGGTTTTCTGGAAAGTAATTAATTATCTAATTGTCTCTAGCAGTCATTGTAGCCATGGTAGTACTGCTTAAAGGCTTAACACTAATAGCTCTCCACTGTGCCAGGTATTACATTAATGTGGAAGATACAGTCTCCATCTCTAAGATTTTTGCATCAGCTATGCATGAAGCAGAAATGCTGATGGGTGCCCACACTGGGTACAAAAAGCAGCAGCTCAGACTGATATCTGGGGAACTGATCCTCTATGTCACCTCCAGAGACAGGGTCTGGATCAGTGTTACTGTATCTGAAGCACACTACTCTCTTCTGCAGATCTTCTTCCCACATATGTCTATCCTTAGGAATGTATGATCTGCCTGTATGCAAATTTATAATCCGGTAAATAAGTAAAGAGAGGAAAGGGGAAGTCAATTCGACTGCAACTTGCCTCATACAACAGTTTACAGTGGCTCCAGAACCATCTTCAGCCAACAAGACCGTAGCTCTCAGAGGTAATTTGCAAAGTCTGATGAACCAGTCTTTGGAGACAGCTATGCAGGAGCTAAGGAGGAGCCTTTCTGCTACATGTTATCATCACAAAGAATCAGATGTTTAACAGTATGCTTGGAGAGAAATGGGACAAGCATTTAAATCACTTGCTGAAGACCACTACTCCACCAACAGTGATGTAGCGATAGGCATGAACGCACGGCAGTGAAGTCAAAAAGGCAGCTCAGCCGATTTTCAGGAATGACAAGTAGCAATCTCACTAGATTTATTGGAAATACTGAAACAAAACTGATGAAGTAGGTGGCAAGAAAAACGGAAAAGTATGAAAAAATTTGCTCTCTGACATATAGGACAAATCAACACCTAGTTCGTTGGCTAACACAGCTGACACAGCCTTCTAATAATTTCTGTGTGCATTTTTCATTGAAATATTTGATTTGCAAAAAACTTTAAATAAATATGACCTACCAGCCATAAGATGTATGGCATGGATTACTGCAAATAAATCTTCAGGACAAAATGAATGTCTGGTCCACAGTGTGAGAGGGTAGTCACTGATTTTGATGAGGTCTTTCCACCTTTTTTGGTCTGATCACAGTCTGGTCAACAACTTGTTCTGGAGAAAGTCTTTCAATGCTGTATTTGTTTATGTCACAACTCTACAAAATCTGAATTTCAGACTGTCATTGAATTTCATACCCAGATTGAAGCATTGTGACCTGTCATGCATTTTTAACCTTATTACTGCCAAACCCTCCAAAAACTGATCAGGGCAGCAAATAATGTTGGAAGCAAAAATGATATTCAGCCTGATCAGCTCCATGATTTGGTCTGGCATAGATATACCAAAAGCTTATGCTAGCTCTACATAAGGAGAAGCGTAAACAGGCACTGACAATGACATAAAAAGCACAACAAAATACACATTTCCTACATGGTTATTACTGTATTTAAAAAAAGAAAAAGTAATCATAAAGGAGTGTTTGCAGACTGCAATTCTGGCTCCACTACGAATTTGTCTTAAACAGTTATCTCCCTGTTTCCTTCTTCAATGCCTCAAGAGATTTTTCAGAAATTGTTCTTTTTCTGCTATTTACATTTTATTTTCTTTAGAAAAAGTAAATTTTTTTTCCTGTAATCTTTTCCCATGAAGTCTAGCTTGAAGTTCCTCTCAAATTTAAGTTTTATAGTGATTTCAGTTTCTCTCGTTCTTAGACCTTCATGTCTAATCTCAGCCTTCTACTTCTGCTCTTTCAATACTCCTGACAGCGAAGACCTCTGTAAAAGCCATTTAGAAATGAAGAGATGCACAGAAATAATGTCAGCCTTCAATTCTTCAAGAGATCAATTTATATTCTCTTGTAAGTGCAGAAAAGTTATTTGTTTTGTTTTGTCAATAATGCAAAAGTTATCAGCCCTGCAAATGGCTGGGGAAAATATTGCTGTGTTCAGGTTATCACAAGGCTTTAATTCATGACTGTACACTAATGGAGAGTATGGCTCAACAACTGGCTTGGTGGGTCTGTGGAATAATCCACAGGACAGATAGAAATCTGCTTGTACAAATAGATGTGTCTTTTAATGGAAGACTTAAAGTTTATGGAAGGAGAGGGGTACTTCTCTCCAAAATCTACAGTAAAAGGAAAAAGATTAATCGCTGAAGATGTTTCCATTGATGTAAGGGCTTCTACACACAGAGTTGAGCCTAGATCATTGTCTGTTAGTAGGTTGAAGCTAGATGTAGGATCCCACAGAGCAAAAGGCAAATAATAATAATCAGACAACATCCGGAGATTTACAGGCAGCCCATTTCAAACAGCATCACTTGGCCACCCCTGAAGTCAGCCCGTAGCTCTGATTTGAGGGTGCATATCCATTGCACCTTGTGGTTTTCAGAATGGCTACAATTCCCTGATGGAAATAATGGGATCATCATTTGGAATCATCACTCGCTGCTTAGAAAATGCTTGTCTATATATTTTTTATGCACTAATTAGTTGGCAATGAGATCTATTCATTGTGGTAACTATCCATTTGAAAATGGCATCTTTAATAAACACTTGGAATATTTGAGTGGAAAATTTATCTTTAGCTTTAAGAGTTGAGGGAAAATAACCTGGCCCTTTTCCTTGTCAATTCTGCTCTGTGCAAATGATCCAAGAGAAGAGCCTGCAAGGCTAGCCAGGCAAATCTAAGCTCTGTTACTCGCACTGCATCACTCCTGTCCGTTCCCCAGCTACTTAAACAGTAATGCTTCCTCTATCTTTTGATACTGCCGTCCAACACCCAGGTACTGTTTGGCTTATTTGCATTTGATTCAGCTGTTTCCTACTACTAATTTCCTGCTACTGTCCTAATATGCCCTCGTGGACTCAAGGGAAAGCCTGTGTGCAATTATGCAGAGCTCATCACTGTCCCCAAGCGCAGGCTTGAGAACTCAATAATGACAGGAAAAAAGTCTGGTAACATATTTGCTGGTAACGTAAAGTAGTTGGTAACATATTTGTTTCAGTCTTGTCAGCTTTAAGTCTAATATTCACCTTAATACCCTAAAACCTTATCTGTTCAAGAAGATGAATAAATGACTTGATTGATTAGTCAGAAGAAAGAATCAGCTAAGATTTTAACAGTATTACCCAACCTGAAGGAATCTAATTCTGCCTTTCAGTAAAGTTGTGTAAAAAGATTATTTTTACACCCATGGGAATTGTTACATGACTGCAGAAATTTCTCTATTGAAATGGAAACATTCCCCTTCTATACCTTCTGCTGACATGTCTGTGAACTGCAGCTCTGGCTGTCAGTGCAGTGAATAAAGAGAAGGAGAAATAGGGGGTGAGACAGAACGTGTGCGTATGTGCGTGCACGCGTGCATAACACTCTGAAGCTCAAAGCCGCCTCTTGTGACACCAGAGGGCAATGTTCTCTTGTGATACTGGTTGCAGGACAGAACCACAAGCCTAAAAAATCTGCACCACAGGCAAAAGCTCTTTTGAGAAAAGACCACAGTTTTGGAAAATTCCCAAACTTTAGTAGCCTGTAAGCTATACTATCCACTTTGAAGCTTTTCATGATGTAAAAGTTCTGGTGACACAGAATGCTCTTTTTTCTAATCAGTTTTAAGCTTTAGAGTAGCTTATGAGTAGAGTAGCATTCAATGTCAGGGAAAGCTTGAAATCTCAAGCACTTATGTGCTCAAAGTAAACATGATATAAACCCCCCCTATATTCATTTTTTTGTTTGCACAAAATAATCACAAGTCTTACCTCAACCAAACTGGGAAATAATCACTCGTGTGATGGTTCAGTAAAAGTTAAGGTCCTGATAAGTTAATAAGCATATGTGACATTGGAATAAAAGTTTAAAAGTTTTCTTTAGTAAAAGTATTGAAATCAGAAGCTCTCCCTTCTCCCCTTGTGCCAGTTCCACAGCGGGTTTATTAGCTTAAATATTCAGTGAGCTGAAGTGATGTAATCTCTCTCTTTCCTTCAAATAAAATAAGAAGGCACTGTTCGTTGCCTGGTCAGGGCCATGCAGGAGCCTATTGGAGCCCCTGGGAGGTGTGTGCTCAGGCAGAGCTGAAGCTCTGGGCAATGGGCAGCTCTCCTGGGCAGTCCCAGTGCAGTGCAGTACCCCTGCCTGCAGCACACGGCCATGAATGTCTGCCTACCTTTCATTCTGCAGGGTGGGAGCAACACAGATCTCACCTTTGTCTCAATGATTCATTAGCCACAAGCCCATGGAGCTAGGAGAGACCAGTGGGAAAGCAGCGCTGTAGGCTTTCCTTGTTTCTATGTTTTTCCTCAGGGGCCTGCTATGGGTCACTGATAAAGACAGCCCTGCAGGAGAGGGACCTCTGATTTGAGCTGGTACAGCTGTATCTTAGTAATTTTATTCTACTTGCTGTTGTTTTCCACTTTGTGCTGGATAATGACATTTCTCATTTTCTTTGGGTAGAGGAAGGGAGAATGTGCATAGCTTTAAAGGTTAGAGGTTAAGTTATATGATTGTTCTTCTGTCTTTCCCTGCCATACACAGCAGCATCAAACACACATTATCATTTTGTCTTAATTATCACATTATCTTCTAGAGGATTTCAACTATCTTGTTGTGGTTTTTGAGCTGTGCTTACCTCACTTGTGTGTAAGAATTATGTAAGAAACTTTGGAAGAGTTGCTAATTAAAATTCTGCGGATAAATGGAAAGGGGGATAAAATGGAATAAGGCTTGGTCAGAGGCACATTGTATCAGACTATCTTGCCTCCTGTCTTATCAAAGATTGATAAGAATCTTCATTCATGTGTCTAGCAAAAAAAAAAAAAGATGATTCTGCAGACAAAAACAGTAGATCAACTCTATCTGACCTTGAGCAAAGCATCTGATGCAGGGTCACATGGGAAATTATCAGCTAAAATGGTGAAAATAGAAATTATTACAGGAACTGAGTTGTGGTAAGGAGCTCCTTAGATGAGAGATGACAATGAATTATGCTGTGAGGCAAATGATCAAGCTGAAATAGGTTACTAGACAATTTTTTCAAGGACTAGTCTCTGAAGGTATCTCTAATATTTCCAGTAAAGACCTCGGTGTAAAAGACAGGAGTGTGATAATGAAACTGGCTAACACATGTAGGAAGCATCTGTAGTGTGTGACATTACTGGAGTCTTGTACTTGGGCTGATCTTGAGGACCAGAAGGGTAGAAAAGGATATGGTAGGAGACAGGCCAAGGACACACATCTGGGGCTAATGGCATGAGTCTGTGCTAGGATCTCAGTGGTGGGAAAGGACATTTGGTAGAGCATATTTACTACAAGAGATTAAAAGATATTGGATTAGTTAGCAAAGTAAAATGATAAGTCTGATGGGGGTGGAGAGAGTGGCTTTCTCCTACGAGTGGTGTGGCTGTCTCCTATGAGTGTCCTAGAGGGTACTGCTGGAATCGAAGAAGAACTAGTTTAACTAAATGGTGTGTTTGCGACAAAGCTGTCTGAGGATGAACCGGCCATAAATCAGTTGCAGCTGCAAATTGGAAAGATTTCTTCTCATCTGAAATGGAGAGTAGGGAGCCATATTCTAGAAGGAATAGTAAAGCCAAAAAGACTGTCTAATTTTAAGTGGATACTTGATAAGCTTCTTGTATTGATTGTACGATAATGCCTGCTCTTAACGACTGAAACTGGACTCAGTTGCTCAAAATTCCTCTTCCAGTCCTGCAGTTTTTTCCATCATTTGTTTATAGGCAGTCTTTTACTCAAAACATACTGAATTCTTTCAGTCAGATAAACCAGGTTCAATAGAGACAACTGCCATCACAAATGCCTGTTAGCACAATAGCTAAGATACACGCCCAGGTAGGAACTGAACCAAATCTCATACCACCTTTGGAAAAATGAATAAATGAAGGTAGACAGAACCTTTATTCTTTTCTTCTTCTAAATTCTTCTGCCATCATCTTAGTAATGTGTTTCTTCTTTCAAGCCACACTGAGATAAAAGCTGCACCAAGCTGGCATAGTGTCACAGATTGTAAGGCCAGAACAGATTGCTTGGGTCAGCCGGTCTGACCCATGGCATTTTTCAAGCCTATGTGGTACATTGCTTTCACTACCTTATCTTATAATGTCTCATCTGATACAATTGACCTGCAGAGCTTTCCTTATTCCTTGGAAGAAGAATTGGATGATTTCTATATGGCAAAGAGTTTATTAAAATCATTCTTGTTCCTTTCCATGTTTATGAGCTGTCATTAAGTTGATTTATGTTCCTAAAATACTTAATTCAAAGTCTGTCAGTGCTGCTGACATATTTGAGACTAAGAACTTTTCATATGATACTTATTATTCCTGCTAATCTGTGTTTTGTTAATCAGAATTTTTGTCATGATATACATTAGATATTATAAGGTTGGTATTGTAAGGTTTCTGATGTTGCTGTTGTTCCCTGACTGGATGGATCATGAGCCATCCAAGCACTTTCGAAAAAACTGCTGACCACTTCCCACATAAACACTTCTGTGTTTGGGTAGGGCTTTGCAACACATTTCCTTTCCTCAGGGGTCTTTGATTACAGAAGTGTTCTGCGAACCAGCGTTCACTCAGAACGGTGGCTGGCGCTATGATGCCTGCAACACTGAAATGGTCTCTGGGTTTTAGTCTGAATGTTTATCTGCAGGCACCACCCATCTCAGCTTTGCAGTTTTATAGCACTGCTAGTGGCATACTTAGCCAAAAGTTTTTATCATCGGCTTTGGTCATTCTTAATCTTGTCAGCTCATGAGCATGTGAATAAAATCTTTTTTTCTTTTAAATTGTTTCCTGGAACAGATAGTGATCGCAGTTGCTGCTTGCTTGGGTAATTGCTATGTTGTATCTGACAGTCTTGATATGTGACCTTCATTACATTGGCTTCCACTGGAGTTAGCCACAATACACTATAGGAGAAAGAAATCAGTACCTGAATTTCCCATATCTGTGGAAGGTGCATACGTGTGTTTTATGTAGGTTAATGTGCACACCTATAAGTACAAGTTTTTCTAGTTCTTCATTGTTCTCAAAATGTGGCTGTGATTAATACATTCAGAATGGGAATCTGATTTGTTTACTTCTACATGTGTATTGTGAAACGAGGAACAGTGGAAGAAAATTACATGAAGCACTGCTTTGCTGCAACTCCCAACACTTCAGGAACAAAACCCTGCAAGGATATAGGCATAGCTTCTTGTTTTTCAGAGATTCAGAACAATACTGCTTGCCATCTGCTGAAATATAGTAACATGACTACATGGCGCACTTCTATATTATTTTTGTGGTATTCCAAATTGTAGCAGAAACAGAATTCTTTGAGGAATGGGAAGAATAAAGCAGTAGATTTTCTGTAGGGCATATAAAATCCAGTTTTGGAAGGTTTTGCTTATACTTAGGTAGTGGTGTCACTGAGGCCTCTGTGTATCCCAGAGCTGCCAACTGGCTGTGCACCATCACAGTGTGAGGCAGTGGTCCCAGTGCCCATTGCCCAGAGGAAGTGATGATGATACCACCAGACTCCAAGTCAGCTACGTGCCTATTTTGACACAATCAGTGAAATAGTGGCTTGGCAGGGGAGGTTGTCGGGGTTGGAAGGGGGTGGCTTTTTCCACACATTTACATTTATTAACCTGGAGTACCACGGTTCTGCCTCCTTCCTTGCTGCCCTGGAGTTTTGGGCAGTGTGACATATATGTGCTGTGCTGCGCTGCTTCTAGCTCTGCTCTGGCTGCTTAGATCCTGCAGTAGATACTTCTGGCTCTACAATTGCAGAATCAGAGTTTGGTTGCAAGTGCATGTCAGTCAGGTCAAGGTAACATGAAAGGAAGAATTAATTCTAACATCTCTTCTGGGCAGTGTAGAATTATCCCCATTGCAAAGGTAATGAAACTGAGGAATAATTTGCTGATTTTTCTCCCTTGTTCCTTTTGTTTTTCCTAACCTTCACTTTGTTGCTACATCCTTTAGTGGCTCTCCTTGCCTCCTGCCTTGCTGTTATCCCTGGTGCAATACGTGCTTGAAAGTGTAAGAAAGGATGCTGCATGTGCTGGAATCAAATATTCTCTCAAAGGCTTAAAATCCTGTAGCCGTGTCTGTATTGGATGCCGCTACAGTTACTCACAACAGAGACCACACCAGGAGCAAAGAAAGAAGGCAGCTGGGTTTTTAAGGATGTTTAAACATACTGGAGCAAATTTCCACTGGGAGCAGAAGGAAAAGTGTTAATCTACATCTCTCCATTACTTCTTGCCACAGAAAATAGTTTAGTTGCAGACTGCATAATAATTTTTAATCACGTATTTCCTCCAACCTTTACCTGTGGGAATATACCCAAAATGTAATCTCATACCTCCCAACAAACAGTGACTGAATCCTTCTTTGTTGTCTTATGATCTTTAGAGGCTGTAAGCCTTTCAGACAGCCCTTTTTCCCCCCCCTCCTCCCCCTCCCCCCCTGAGGAAAGATAAAGGAACGAATCATTCAAAGTCGAGCCCGTTAAAAAAAGAAAAAAGATAAAGAAATTATTCCTTTGCCTCGAGTTGCAAAGATAAAAGGATCGACCCTATTCTCCATTGAATGTGCCACTGGGGCATCAAAGGAAGAAGAATTAAACAGGATATGAAAGAGAGTCCGTCGAAGTTGGCTTAAAAAAAAGGAGTAGGTTTAATATTTTTTTATATATTTTTGTTGGTTTTTACCTGTCCATTCGCCTTGGATGGAGATGCAGCCACTGCTTCCCCCGGTTTCTCGGCGGAGGCTTCGCCCTTTGCAGCGGTCTTGGAGAACTGGGCACCCATGCTGTCTTATTCAACAAAGAAACTCAACAGATCCAAAAGGAGGGGAAACAAAGAGCGTTGGGTTGGTATAAATACTGGGCGACCAGCAGCAGTAGCAACACACACACACACCAGAGGGGAAAAAAAAGGAGAAGAGAGAACAGAACCGATTATAATGCACTCCTTTTAAAAAATTTAAAGTTGAAGAGATCAAAAAGCAGCAGCACAGGAGGGAGGGGAAAAAAAGGGAGGAAAAAGTCGAGCAAAAAAAAAAAAAAAAAAATGT
>JANHGB010061870.1:0-24554 GCA_026283785.1 Coracopsis vasa
TGTTCCAACAGTTCCATGTCCTTTTTATGTTGAGGACACCAGAACTGCACACAATGCTCCAAGTGAGGTCTCACGAGGGCAGAAGAGAGGGGCAGGATCACCTCCTTTGACCTGCTGGTCACGCTCTGTTTGATGCAGCCCAGGATAATTGCCCAGGTCTTTCTATAAACTGTATATGAAACATGTTGGCAACCTTTCTGATAACCCCAATGAGCTACTGAGTGATACACTCTTAGTTTGGTCCTTGGTTTGGATCTTGAGACACAGCCAAGCTCCTCTGATGATCTGACTCTGGCTGGACCACAGGAACATCTCCACATGCTGTTGGATTGAGTCCAGGAAGATGGTCCCTCATGTGCATGAATCACTGCTTTTTGGAAGGTGCTTGGGCTATCTGTTTGGTAGTAATCATCCTTCCGTGGGTTCAGAGGGCTCTGTAATACAGCCCCACATGTGGGGGAGCAGGGGATGACTGAGCAGTGCACAGAATAGGGGCCAGATGGTTCCTAAGGCAGGGAGAAACCTGGAGAGCAGCGAGTGTGGGAAGGGAGCAGCTGCCACCCAGAGTGACTGCTGGGAGGGGAAGGGATGGAAAAGGGAGATAGCCTTTCCAGTTCCCTCTTTTGTGGCTCTTTCTGTGGAGGAGGTTGGTAATGAGTGAGATGCTGAGTGTGTTCTCTAAGGAAAATTGCCTATTGTAATAGACACAATGTTTGCCAGAATGAAAGTCTTGTATCACAAAAACCATTAGGGAATAATTTAATTGTATATGTATAGGCTGATTCTGATTTTCCCACCTCAGTGTACTTTGGTACTGACACCACTGATGTCTGAATTTCCAGACTGAGTAATTCCATTGTATTGGCATTTCCTTATCTACAGGGTTTATGCATATGCTGTGTCCCTTTCCTTTTTCTTTTCATGTTGGGAACTTTTGAATAACCAAATTTAATATCCAATTAAATTGCATTTTGTAGCCCTTTTTTGAGTTTCTCTTAGGGTGCCCACTAGAAAAGGTACCATTACCTTTCCTAACCTGTTAAAATAAGAAATCCTAAGTCCATTCTGTAAGGGTTTATTAGGGTCCCTGTGGCTTTGGTTAATTGTCACAGTCTCATTTACCTTAGGTGGAGGAATTTTAATGTATAGAGCAAGATGGTCTATTCATTCAAATAAGTTTTATGGGAAGTTACTCTGAGCTGAAGGAAGTAATGTAAAATGCACTCTTGGGGGCCCAGCCTGCTTATAGTCTCGTGTCAGAAACAAAGGAACAACATCTATAAGAGCAGAAAACTCTGGGTCAGACCAGGATTTCCTCTCCTCTTTAGGGTTGATCATGGTCCATAATTCAGCATTGCCTTCAGCAGCTATCCTGAGCTGCAACGGATCATCCCCATGTGATGCCCAGCACACTTCAGGTTTTCAAGTAAGCTGCCTGTGAGGGGAAGCAGTTTGTTTTATCTCGCTTGGGAGCAGGGGAAGGGAGGAGGAAAATTACTTACTCTCTGGTTTTCTGCTTAAATGAAGGGTGTCAGGTGGCTTTAACTGAAAGTGGGGCAATGCCCATTGTCGGTGCACGTGGTCCCACTTGACCCATTTTTCCTAATGCACTTAAACCGAAGCTGTGTTTGTTTTTCCATGTATCCTACCAGAATAAAGGAGAACCGAGTTTTCTTGTGACAGCTCAATAACTTAAGTGCACTCTACTACAGCAACAGCTTTTCAAGTAGAGTGCAGGTGCGCCTTACATCTCCAGGCCAAGCTGCCTGTACTTTCTTTTCTTTCTAAAGGAGTAATTATTCCTGACTACTCATTTGTTTTCACACAACTTTCTCACATTGTTTTTGCTTTGTAATTATCTAGGTATTTATACAGCTTCCATTGCTGTCCTCTGTGAACACCTCTGAGGCAGCATTCAGCTTCATCCTAGAGACTTCCTATGAAGTAGGGAAAAGTTACAGGACAGATAAGAGTTGCTTAAGGTCATATGGGAAATCTATGCCCAGCCTTGGAAGTGAGTGCTGTTCTGTGATCCCAGCCTAGTGCTCCATGCAGTGAAGTATCTTTCTGTTCCACAGTGTGTCATTTCTTCTTGATATTTTCCTTCTTGGTAGCTGATGTCATCCGCTTTTTTCCCCCTCAATTATGCTTTTAGCATAGAAAATAATTGCAGGGAGCAAGAGAAAAAAAGCTTCTGAGAATTCCCATGGCTTCTCTTCTACTTGAGGCAAGTAAAGATCTCTCTGGCATTATTGGAATTTTCTTGCCTGCTGCTATTGAGAAGTCCTGAGGATTGCGTACAAAGAAATAGAAAGGCTGCATTTTAGTAATGGGAATTTTAACAGTGCAGTCTGACTCAAAAGTCAGAGACACTATCTCATTTGCGTCCCGATCCTGCTGTCCTTCCAATTCAGAGGAATAAGATCAAGAACTATAGCTAGTGATTCAGTGACAACAGCCCGTACACAAAACCTTTAAAGGGACTCTTTGTGTTCAACAGGCCCTGGCAAATTGAGTCCCATTTGTGTAAGTGCAAAGGGAAGACAGAGTTGGTAAAGTTGCCAGGGCCTGTAATAAATCCAAGGAGAGAACACAGCAAGCTTCGTGGAAACCTATGATATCTAGTAAAAAGAAAAAAAGAGGATATAAATATGTTGAAGATAATGTTTCAAATGTGAATATAGTGCATCATGTCACTGATGAGGCACCTTGAAGGCCTGATCCTAATGGCTTGAATGATTTGAATTCAGTCTACTGCTGGCACATACAGTCTGCCCATGGGAGCACCTGAGAGGGCATTTTTCACTTACCTATAGGCAGAAATATGCTGCAAGGTAAACAGAACCATGCAGCTTTCCAGCAGGATGAGCCGCCTGAGGAAACAGAACAAGACTAAGGTGGGTTATTATTACCCAGGTTTGAAGCTACAGCCAATCATTGACTTCACTTGGAGGTGAAAATGAAAGCATGTGGCTTTTTTCTTTCCTTTTGATTTGTAGATAGATGACTTTAAAAGTCTCTCCCCTATAATATAAATCAGAGCTTGAGACTGTAATAATATAACTGAAATCCTTTCATACACCTTACAACAAAGAAGGTCTTATTTACAAATTGGCTGCTTTGTGCTGAAAGGCCACATTTGAAATATTAAGCCCCTGTGTTTACTGTCATCTTGATTTTGCATTTTGCTTCCCAATAGAAAACTATAGCAAGCATAGCAAAGATGCTTATTAAAAACACATCTGTTTGAAAACCAGAAACAAAACCCCACAAACAAGCAGACAACATTGAGGCAATTAAAAAGATGCAAATGCAAATGTAGCTACTTTGTGGACAATTAGAATTTAGTAGTAATGGCCGTTAAATCAGTTTGGGAATTTTGGCCCTATTTAAAATACAGATGCTTCAGAGCAATGACTTGCGCAGAGATCAGTCACCCTGCAGAGACACAGCAGGCAGGGCTCCCTCCTCCTCTGGAAATCATGATCTTGTGTGATGAGGTTTTATGTAGATTTTGCTTGAATTGTTAATCAAATAAGATACTTGCCAGCTGCTGCTCCTCATGGTATAATCAGCAGCTTTTAAAGGGAATTCCATAAAAGAGAAAGTCCAAAACTATAATTATCTCATAGAAGCAGAATTTTTCTCTCATGAGAACAGATTTTGTTTTGCCATTGAAAATGAATACATTTGCAAACATAATGATTGTAATTCACTTGAAGAAATGAATTTACAGTTACGGACTCAGTTGTACCTGTCACAGCCCTTTTATTGCATTCCCAGGTCTCTAATGAATCTGGAGATCCATTTCATGTGAAAGAAGTTTCTCAGCATAGATGAAAAATCATAACTTGGCTCCCAGAGCTGGGCATCAAACAGGTAGTTATAGTCCCACTGGGCTGTCCTCTGGTTCTCTTGGAAAAAAAGCCATTTACAATTATAATTGAAAGTCTTAGGTAAAATTACACAACAGAGGAGTAGCAGGGACTTTTTAGAAGCAGCAAGTCTTTTTCTCTGTTATTTTGAGATCTTTGAGTGCTTGTTTCTATATATAATATTATGTCTACATGGGAAAGCCATGTTGGCTGTATTATTCATGCTATACACCCATGAATGGTAGTTTAATATGTCTGATTTCATCATGTGTAGATGGATAGTTAGAGGCTGAGAACCTAGATCAAGGTGAATTTTGCAATCGTTTCCTTCTGTGAGTATAGAGGAACATCTATATGTTACCTGATAAAGATTAAATTAATATATTGTTACACAGCTATGCAACTGCTATGTAAGGTGTAAATCAGATGAGAGAGAGCCCAACAAAACCCAGATGAGATTATTTCTTGGCTGCAGAGGTTTTCTTCAAGCTCAGTCTTACTACACAAGATCTTAAGCTCAGCAGTACTGCTCAGTCCATTCTCTGGATTAGTTTAACCCACGTGAAACGTGACAGAATAGCAGTGTTTGCTTCAGTTGGGTTCTGCGCTTGAGTTAAGATCCTTTCCTACTGTGTAACACTGCTTATCTGTTTGCCCTTGGAAAAAATGTAGACATTTGTCACTTCTTCCATTTTCAAGTTCATCCTTCACTGGTGACAGTGTCTGTTTTTCCTTTTGAAGTCTGTTACATCCCAGTTTGGGTCTTGAGCTCTGTTCTGGCAGCTCCTTGTACCATTTGCCACTTTTGCTGTTCCTGGGTGCCGAGCCTTCCGCATTTCTACACTGGTGGGATGCTCATCTGCACCATGTTTGCTCCTTCTGTATTTTGTTTTTTGCATTTGTGCCAAGGGCAGACTGGCCAGCAATGAATGTTTCAGCTTCTTGAAAAGAGGCATAAATAAATGTGTGTGTGTTTTACAGGCTTGTATTTGCTGATTGAAATGAATGAATTCTCCTGGAAGATAATCAGACGTTATGAGCAGTGATATCTCGGTTCATGGTTAGGACTTTTGCATGTTCCGATAACGAGTGAATACGGTTTCTTTTTATTTAATGAAAAATGAATTTTCTGCTTTGGAAAAACGATAATCTGCAAAAGAAACAAACCAAACTCACCCCACACCCACAAAACCCAAACCTAAATAATCTAGATGGTAACTTTTGCTTTGTTAGACTCTTTGCTTTGCAAATTTGCTTTGAAAACTGTTGCAGAACATGATCGCACAGGCTAAAAACCAAAACCAGGTAAATATTTTCAATTTAGGCTGCTCCAAAACATTAATTTCTTTATAATAGTTTAGGTTTAATAATGCTGAAAAGTGGTATTTGTCAATATAATTATTGTTTGAAAAAGAAATATATATCCCCTGTTGTCAATAGGTTTTGCTGGAACGCAGCTATATCTAGATGTACTATGTGATGGATATAAAGTACCATGGAGAATTGTGTGCTATTTATCTCAGGTGGGGGGATAAAAAATATCCAATGCCTAGCAATGCAGCAATAATGATAGTTCTGAAAGCATCTTGAAGAAAAACAAGTCACATGTACTATATATATATTTAATATCCTTTATTTTATGAATTGCGTTAAGCTTTTTCATAGTTGCTGATACAGTACATAAGACACTAGATTTCTTGTCTTTACCCTGTGTAGAGTCAGGTTTTCTAGGTACGCTAGAAAATAGGTTTTTACTGAAAGGATATGCTTAATTCTCTGCATGTGTGAGCCTGAGAAATGGATTCAGATAAATATGAAGGGTTCTTGCATGTAAAGAGTATTTTGAGACAATTTTATCAACATTATTTTGCTGAAAAGTTAATCTTTGGTAGAATTGTTTGCAGTAGTGATAGTTTAATCCAATCTGCCTGGGAGTTCTTTTGATATATGTTTCTTTTAACCAGTCCTATCAATAAGCACTTCGCTACTACGTTGCTGAAGGAGTATTTTTTTCCAAATAGGAGTAATGAATACATGAGGAATTTTTCTCTTCATTCTTAGAAGCCCTTATTGGTAATGTTGAAGTTTGTTTTTCCTGAATCTGATGATTAACAATAAACCCATAGAAACAGCAAGGCCTACCTAAGGGGTCGACAATTAGTGAACTGCACATAGGTTTAGACAGATGGAAGCAGTTAGAGCTGAAGCATGGGGCAAGAGAAACTGAACTAAATGACTCCACTTCCAAAAAGACTGCTAGATATAAAATGCTTCACCTATAAAATATGCAATAAAATATTTACAGAATTCCACAAGATCATTCCAAACTTTAATATTAAAAATAAGAGGGGGAAGGGAGAATCTATCCTGCCTCCTGCCAAACTTGCTGCTGGTACCAAGGAAGAGAACTCCATTTTCCTTTCCATTTCCAGAAGGGAATGTTCTCTGAGTCACAGGGTTTTATAAGGCAAACCTCCGCCTGGAAGAGAGACAAAGAATGTTCTTGACACAAGTGAGAGCAGTTGCCAAGGAAAAAGGCTACACAAAGACTGGAAGTCCCATACCTGGGTCCATTGTGTAGTATAATGGTGAAGAAACCTTTGCACATTAACTTGCTATCTGAAAAATATGAAGCCTAAAAAAAGAAGAATATCTTAAAAGTATGAGTAACCAGTGAGCTAACACTGAGTAATCCTACTGCCTATGCCAAACTAAGCATTGCCTATCTGATAGATTAAATTCTAAAAGATAAATACTGAACACTAATGTTTAAGTGCGATGCCCTAAAAATATCAGGTGCTGCTTTGAACCAAACACCCACCAGTTGTTTGTTCCTACCTGCAAAGAGATGTTTTCCAAAGGCAAATGTTCTAGGAACACCATTATCTTCACTTACAGTGAAATCCATATTCATAAGTTACTTAGGGTTCCCTCTTGCACACTGTGCAAACCGATGTTTAATTGTATTTATAGGATACATAGTACACGTTGTGGAGGTCATTGAAGAAAGCATATCTTGGAGTATAGCATCTATGGACCATATTTTGATGTGAGCTAGGGTGTGCAGGTGGAAAAGCTTTCACAATAAGGATAGGTAGTGAAAGACAGCTATTGTAGCTATCTTGTCTACTGAGGAGTGCAGCATTGCTCTTAATTGAGGAAATTAAGGAGAGTAATAAAGGTGAGTTTGAAAGGGTGGCCAACAGGAATGCTCCCTTGGACGCTATGGCATAATCCTATGTACTTTTAACCCTCTCTGTGTCAAATAGTGTTTTCAAAGCAGGAGTGAGCTGTGGGGTGATGACAGCTGGAATATGACTTCAGAGCAATGCTGATGTTAGTGTTTCTCCACCTTTCCCCCATATCTCATAGAGTTTTAAACTAAGTTCCCTTAGATTTAACAAGAATTGAAAATGGAGTCTTAAGGACAAAGTGAAATCATAAGCAGAACTATCTCCTTAACTCTGGGAGTTTGCCTTGATTTTCAAATGTTTTAGGGCCTAAAAATACCAGACATTAAAATGCAGACCCACAGGGTATTTAGATTCCTACCATAGAGCAACATGAGTGAACTTAATAACGCTGAGAAGCTTGTTCTGAATGTGTCCTGTCAAGAGATGCATTGAGCTACCCATTAAGTTCAGCTGAATAATGCCTTTATATCAAAAAAGCAACAGGAAGGAAAAGTAATAAAATAATTCCATGAGATCCTACAATGCCTATTTCTGTTTCTAAGGTATTGTTCTGTACAAGCTGTGCTTGGAAAATGCCCACTGTTTCTTTAGGCAGATCAAGTGCCAACAATCAAATGGTCTTGTTTCAGTTTCTGGTGGATACCACCCCATGTACCAAAGGAGTGACTGCACTGAGTTGAGTAGCACAGTGGTATAGGCCAGTCCACTTTAAGGCCCAGTCCCAGAGTCAATGGGAGTGTTGTCTGTTTAAGAACTGCAGAATCTGGCCTGTCTCCAAGTTTTTACAGGTCAAATAACATAAGGGAATATTTTAGTCTGAACCACTTCCTGAATTCCCAATGAAGAATGTAGAGTCAAAATATAATGAATGGTGACTGCATTCTACTCTAAACAATAGCTGCTATTTACCAAACAGTGCGTAGTGTGTAAATTAAATGTGAGATTTCCCCCCGGTCTTCTGACTTCTTAGAAACTTTTCCTTCATAAAGCTTGGAATTTGGACAGACTACAGAATTTCCTAGAAATGCCTATGGATACAGTACTGAAGGGTTTGAGAGACGTTAGACTTCCTTGCAAAACAGGTTTCTTGTCGTTCGAATAGCAAGTGTACAGAGCATACATTGTCATTAGCCATTATCTTTTCCTCAGAATTAGTCTTTTTAGCTTAAAAACCCCACTCTGTCAGAGTTTGTTGTTGCTTTTTTGCAAACACCCTCACAGTTGTTACTTCACCAGCAGCTTTTTTCCTCACTGAGAAAAACAAATGAAGAACAGCTCTTTCGTTTACATTGAAGCCAATTAAATCTCCATAGCATCAAACTGACGTTTACCAACGTTACAATAATATAAAACATTACAATAATATAAAACATGGCACTGTTTTATCTAGTTTATGCAAATAATAAGGCCCTAAGTACATTACAGAAAGACTGGTGTAACCTCCTTCACTTCATACTGCCTTCATCAAGATAGCATCAAGACTGTAGTCATCTTGTGCTGATTAATTAGAAAGCTGCTCAATGTATTGACTGGAAACAGTCTCCAAGAGCTGGCCAGTGAGATAGCATCACTATTGGCATTCGCACAGCCCTTCCGCACTTTCCTCTTGGATGAGTGGACACGTGAAAGCTCTCTTTAGGCTTTTGTACCTGCTTTGCCTCAAAGCTGGAGACGCTGTTGTGGATTCTGGGATCCAGCCTGAAGTATGCCTGGTTTATTTTCTGCAGGACTGTTTAACTGTTAGTCTTGTGGGTTGTATGTACCATGGAAAATGGACAATTCACATGTAGATTTAAGTTGTGTGTATCACAACATACTGGTATAAATCTAAGAATTAGTGGAAATGACTATACAAGCCTTATACAGTGGACAAGCAGAGCTTCAGGCCAGCTTTGCTCAAGTCATGAGAAAAGGCTTATTAAGTAATTACTGAACATGTGTAAAATGTTACACAAAAGCATGTAAGTCCTAGGTTGGCAGTTGCTTAATTTCAAGCAATGAATAACTATTGCATTAATGGGGTACTCATGTGCTTAAAGGTGAGCATGTGTTTAAGTACCTTGCCAAATCAGAAATACAGTCATTAATTTTAACTGCCAAACTATTTTTGTGGGTTTGGACTGCAAAAAGGAATACCCAAAGAGATCAGGTATCAGTATCCCATAGGAATAAATGAATACATAGGAATATAGATGCTGTCTTGGACTTAACATGGGGATAAAAAATGAGCTGTAGGTCCAATGTCTTAGATCACTGTAAAGGGATTTGGAATAAAAAACATAGGGGAGACATGCTTTGCCTGTAATGGTATAAAGCTGACACTATCCATAACCAACCTACAAGTTCAATCCAACTGGTATGAAGTAACATGTGATTCTAAGGTGAGCCAGTTAATTTTCTCAGTAGTGATGCGTGCCTTTTACTGAGCCTTCAGGATTTATCATCAAGTCAGGAGGTGCAATTGTTGCTAGAGAAGGCTGGAACCAGTCTCTGCTAATTCTGTTCAGCTTCTGTATTTGCCTGCTGGCAGTCCAGTGGGCTGTGGGTTATAATCCAGTGTTCTTACCCTATCACCATTATTCACATGAGCAATCCCACTTGTTTCAATGAAGTTGTTCATAATAAGAAATGCTCTGCACCACGTGGAGGCATCCAATGACTTTCTGCAGTTGTGAGTATTATTCACTGCAACAAAAGGTAGAAGAAGCTGCAGTGAGGAGCTGGGTACTTATAAGCCATTTGTCTTTCCACATTTTACATTTGGAGATGCTCAAGTCTTCAGCAGCGCTGCTGTATGAAGATGACTACCAAGGGCTGTGTTTCCAGGTTATGCCATTTGTTCTGCACCCAAATCATGCTGGAAGGTCCAGGCACAAGTGTAAAAAGAGCATAAACAAAGCCTGTATGAATCTGCTTTCATGTGTAGACTAAGGCAAGTGTCAGTGAAAGAGCTACTGCAGATTTAGATGAAACCCAATCTTCGTTGCACAGCTCTAAGAGGCACTACTTGAGTGATGCAGCTGAACCACATGTGGTTGGCACAGGCATCAGTTCTGGCTGTGGAGATGGATAGCCAGTGCATGCTTGTGCCCATGAAAAGCCATTCTTTGGAGTCCACCAATATGTCCATGTGTATGTGAGTGTGCAATTTCATATATAAAGCTGGTTTAGAAATATATGCTGCTACTTACAGACCAGAGCACGAGTTTCTCTCAGTATAGCTTGGCTTTGAACTGTAACTTGATTTCTCTAAGGCAGGTTTCCAGTTGCATCAGGCAGCTTCAAAAGACCACTGCATTATTGCTGAGCTGCTCAGAAAGTGTTTTGATTTCTGTATTAGAAGGTAAAAGAGCAAATTAAAAGAACATTTTCAGTTGGAAAGCCAAAACCCAAGGCTGTCTCTTCGCTTTGCAGCAACTAAATGCATTTGCAGGTAAGAAGTGCCAAAACCCCTCAAAGTTTGGAGGAAGAAACACTTTAAGCAAGAAGAGAAGCCTAGCAATAGCAAACACTTTCAAACAAAAGATTCATAATTTCTTTGGAGGAAATCAGACTCCTGCAAGGCTTAAGAAAAGAAAGAAGGGGAAAAATGAGTTTGAAACCCCAATTTTCTGACAAAAGAAAGTTGAGAAAGAGTTTCTAAGCAGCCTAGTAACAATTGCAAATACTGCTAATCCCCAGACGCTTGCAAAGGCAGTTTGGGCTGGATAGCATGCAGAGTAATTAAAGAGCAGTTATATGGTGTCTGGGCATCCCAACTTTATAGAGCTGCCAAAATGCACTGGCAGGGAGACAAGTCCCTCTCCCTGCCTTTTGATCTTTCATCCCTTTTTCCTCAATGATGAAGAGAGGTAGGGCCTGAACGTCTCCCTCAGTCACCTCTGTTTCAGACCATTTCAACTAGGTCAGGCTTTTATTAACACTTGCCATGATATGAGAGGTGTGGTTTACCCACAGAATGGTGTCCAACAGAGTCCTATGCTTCTATCTGACAACTTTGGCTAAAATACATCCAGAATAACAATGGTGATAAATCCAACTGTTGGCTGAAAAGAACTAGCACTTTGGTGGCAAATTTAGTACCTCCTGGAAGCTTGCATCTCCTTTAGAGAACATAAAGGAATTTATGGACTTCAAATGGGATTATCAAGATGGATTTGTTCCTCAGCACTTTTGGTGGAATTGGTTTGTGGGTGGATTTCATTTTCTAATATGTTGGGGTTAGACTGCAGCTTTCCTCTCAAGCCTTGAGAGAGTGTTCAGCAAGCACAGTACCAACACAGTCATGCAGGATGCCCTTTTCAGGTGTACATACGGACACAAAGCGCTCTTTCACTGATGATCCGCATCAGCCATAGTGACGTGATGATAAAGCTCTTTAAATGTCTCACTATAGGTCTGGGAATAGGCATCCACAGGCATGGTAGGAAACTTTAAGATCCTATATCAGTGCATGTCCAATGGGCGGGCACAGATACGTGATGAGTTGCCTGACATAATAGGCACGATAGATGATTTGTCTAACATAGCTGAGTTATAAGGAACATGTGAATATAAATGGAATCATTATTCCTCTTTCATATGAATCTTTTTTTATGTATGTAGTCAGCTAAATATGTAATAAAATACCCAACTTTAAAAGCTGGATTTTTTTTTTCCTTCCCTCATTGTATTAGACTTCATCTGCTTATGTAGCTAATTCTTTTGGAAGGGATCTCCTCCTACTACGTTTTATAGGCCATTTGATGCAGATTTGCTACACCAGAGACATATAACATGAAAAACTTGGTATCTTTTAACTGTTTTCTTACTTTGAGGTATGTTTCAATTTCTTCTTGTGCAGCAGATTACAAACAGAGTATTATTCTTTCACATTCTGAAGGGTGGCAGATCTCTGTTGGCATGATCTCCATGCCAATTTTCTGTCTGCTGAGCTCAGCTAACTTTTCTGGAGTGTCTATCAAATGATTTATCCAAAGAACAGAATATTCAATATATGTAACATTACTTAAGCTCTTTGCCTGATCAGCACAAGTAGTTTTAAACCATTTTTTATGATCTTACCTTCTAAGCTCCTTGCTCCAAGCAATGGTTTCAATTAATCTGCGTTTATCCATTAACATGTCATGTGTCTCTGATTAAATATAAGCTTGGTTTTCTTTTCGAAGGACTGTAGCTCATTGTCCCATCAATATATTTGATATAATGTGGGTTATGGTATGTAAGCAGGGGTTGAAATAGGCTACATTGTCAGAATCTGCTCTTGAATTCAGTGTACTCAGATCAAGATTTTGCTTGAGTGTTTTCCTCAGCCTTCTCATGCACACCCAATATCAGTCCTGGTGCTGTTGGCATAGTTGGGGGCAGGAGGGGCTGTAACCTGGGTTCTGCTGTCCCTTTGGTCTCCAATCCATTGCATTGGTGTAAGCAAAAGCACTGGTAGTTCTCCATTGTCTTTCCATAGTCCCACCATTATTGCTGTAAAGGAGGGCTAGTCTTCCCTCAGTCACTGGAGATAAAACCTTAACTCAGGATCATCCCACTGCACAGCAAGAGTAATGGATTGTTATGTCTGATAGCCTAGGGACATGGGTACTGAGCAGTACCTGTAAAAGATAAGGATAGTACTTGATTGGGAATGTTTGTACATAGGGCTGCACACGTCCAGGTGCTGTTACTTTGGTATATTTGCAGCAAAAATAGGCCTTCAGTTATTTCAGATGTCCTATTTGAACCTTCTTCAAATACTTGTAATTCACTCTTAACTTGGAGTGAAAAAACTAGGTTTTTCATCTCTACTGAATCTAAACCTGAAATATCTGCAGGTCTCATTGGCTTATTGGCAGAACATTTCAAGTGCATTGCTCTGCCTTTGATCAGGTTTCCTGGGGGTTTCCATTAATGGTTTTCAGGCAGGTTTTTTTCAGTGCATTAGAGAGACTTATCCTTTTCCACAAAAATGCAGAGATATTTAATTATTAGAGTAATAATAGCACTGTATTTCCTCCTTCTGCAGAGCACCATTCAATAAAGGAAACAGCTCTCTCAGTCTGTTGGCATCAACACTTATTCTTTCCTCTCATGCTCTAAACCAGCAACAGTGATTTTCCAAATGTCTATTAGTCTGCTCAAGTTTAACCTAAAACCTGTTACTGGGAGTGATATCTATCTGGACAGAGGAGTTTCTAGATATATGATTATACTATTTTAAAACTTATATGAATATTTATGCCATTATATACTAAAAGAGTTAAGAAGAAAAATCTTGATTCAGACCATATGTGGAGGTTGTCCTGGTTTGGGCTTATTTGTAGTGTAGCGTTGAAGGTGTTATGATCTTTATGCTCTAAACTTCTGCAATCAGTACCTTGATTGCTCTGTCTCTAGGTCCTCATGTATCAATCACCATTGTCTAGCAGTTAGCTGGATCATCCCCAAAATATGACTGTCACCAAACTCATCTTCCTTCCTTCCTGTAATCGCTACAACTCTGTTACAGCTCTGTTGTCATTCAGTGTTGTCAAGATCTCTGAGCTTTATACTTGGCACACTGCGATGTAGAATTGGAAATATGCTTAGTTTATATTCCAGTCCTTACAAATTAGGAATAGATTATGATGTGGAAAGTGTTTTCTAACAAATACACAAAGGTATTTTTGGTAGTGGGCTGTATGGAGAGTAAAAGAGCAGAAATGTGACTATGTGAGTATCTGTGCTGGGAAAATAAAGGGTACAGAGACCGCAATGCTACTAGACAGTTACAAGAGTGCTGTTTGGTCACTCATGAAATCCCATCCTACTCTTCAGAGCAGGACTAATACTTGTCTTACATAAGTGAAAATTGAAGAAGATTAAATGAGCTTCCCAAGGCCATTTTGAGAACAGGTATTACACTGAATGCTCTCTGTTAAGGGTACAGAGATCAGCCAGAGAACCAGACATTTGGAAGTTTGCCCTCAATTATTCCACTTCATTGTCACTTGCTTTCTTGCAAGCAGTGCCAGGCATTAGATTTGTTGAGTCCCTCTCATACAAATAATGGCCAACACAGAGACAGCTCAGGTCCTCAGTGCTTTGAGAGGTATAGTCTAAAATCAAATTTAATCATATAATGACTTGCATCCACTCTTAGAACAGGAGCAGGACTGAGAAACAGAGAATTGTGATTTGATTTACTCTCTGCTTTCCAGAATCTTCCTGCACTAAAGAGACAAGTGGATCTAAACATATGGGGTTTGGACTCATTTCTGAAAACAACCTTTAGGATAGCCGTATATGTTCTATGTGTCTTCACATGAGAAATGTGGTTATAGATGGTTCAAATGTCCCTACATGTAATGTCAATTTGTGTAGGCATGGCTAGGAATGTCAGCTTCATGTACTCAACTGCACAGCAGCTGATTCTTGTTTGAGAATGTACTTTTATAGTGACTGGAGGTCTTTAGTTAATGATCATTAATCTGAGGATGGAAGTGTAAAACTGGCTCTAGGTTAGGCATTTTGACCAGACCAAACCATGTGGCTTTCTGTGCCTGAACTGGTGCATTTATAGAATGAAGAATCATGCTTCATAATCACACCAGAATTTGAAATCTGGCTAACTGGAAGCTTTACGGTATTTTCAGGTCATTGGACAGCAGCCACTGCAGTTACATAAATGCAAAATATTATTGGAATAGGTAGTAGGTGTCCTTCCTTCCTTAGGAATTGCCCCACTTCAAACCTCAGTTCCTGTCCCTTCCCAAAAGTTCTTTTTAATCTTGTTTTTTTTAAGCTATGACTCAGTTCCGCTGCCATCTCCTCTTCTAGGTTGAATCCAAGGTTGTCCATTTATTTCCCCTACATGGTCTGAAGCAGTGGATATGATGTATTCTTGTTTACAGTATGCTAAAGCAGAGTAGTTCTGAGATGTTTACAGGTACTTCCTGCCCCAGAGGAAGAATATAGGATTTCCATCCTCCTCAGCAGCAGTGCTTCGGCCGTACTGGAGCCAAGGAGCTCAAGCTGTGTGATCTCTCTCTTCCTGTTTCTTTTGCTTGACGCAACATGGTAGAGTTGTTTGATGTCTAGAGCGAAGGATACAGAAACTCCAGCTTGCTAAATTCACCCGTTATTTCCTTTATTATGCTCCCTGCTAGGAAGCTGTGAGAATTAACCTTTTTTATTCCCCTCCTTTGCAAATTAGCTGAGGTACAAGTTTGAAATACTTAGCAGGTTTTTCATGTCAAGAAAGCTGGGTTACACTCTGAAGGCTGTCTTTACACTTTATGCTATTATGCCAGTTTGAGATAGCTAAATGTTTTCGAACACTTTTGCATGTCTTCGTCTGAGGGCCTTTCCTTGAACCCTTGCACAGGTGAGCAGTAGGTGGAAGTGGCATAATAGTGAGAAATACTTAAATGCTCTGTTTGGAATAACACCTCCTACATTTGTTTTCTGCTTAACTTCCTTGCAGAAGAAGAATTCTATCCCCACAGTTTCTATGAGTTTCTCTGGGCCCTTCTCAGACTAAATTATTCTGTCTGCATCTACCATTACTGCATAGTGTTCTGGGCCCCTATTCATCACTCTAGTTCCCTATATGAGTGAATACTGCATTCAGCTGATCCTGCCCCACCCATCAAATTCTGCATCTCAGCCAAAGAGTCCATGAATGCAGGATGTGGCTTTCTAAATACTGAGGCTCTGTGTCAAAATGTTCCATGTTAATAGCAAATATTTTCATGATCATGGTATCATCATTTGCTATCTGTGGCCATAGTCATCTTTGTGACCACTCAACATCATTCCTTCTTTAAATGGAAGGTTAAAACTTCATGTTAAGAATAAGCAACAAGGTAGATGTATGAAATTGAAGAATCAGTGTATGAGTTGGTTTATGCATTTTTGACCCCATGCTGCAACAATGAATGGATCAGGCTATGAAGTCCAAACCTCTTTAAATCTATGTGATACAAACTGGGTCACTGCATCAGTAAAACAGCAGCTTGTATCTTTGAATCAATATCTACAGCTTTAGGAATGGGATGCTTAGACTAGCACTGCCAATATAAATATTGCATATTCATAAATTGTGACTGTGTGTGGATTAGAAACAGTGCATATAGCAGCTTTGTGGAAGAAGGGTTGGCTTGTTGCATCCCACCAACATGGCATTTACATGACACATCAACTGCTTCCATTGCAATAATAATATAATAGCTGACTTGTTTGTTTGACTGCCTCAGCAATATCTTACATTGTGGTAAGTTTGGGACAAACCTTTAGATAACATTTCCCTTATAATTAAGGAGTCTAAATAGGGTCCTGAAACATTTTGTGCTGCCTGTTTTCTGATTGTTTTTTCTTATCTCAAGTGTAAAATAGATGGATCTGACATTTCCAGAAAGCCTTACTAAAGCCAGACAGAAAAATAATAGAGAATATTTGATCCTGTTTCTTGGACAGAGATTACTGCATGAGCTTGAATACTTACATGGGTGTGATTTTGGTCCAGATCCCTTTGGCACTAATACTAAAATCATTTGGATTGTTCTACTTAGAATATTCTAAATCATGCATCCTTCAAATCTGAGTGCTTCATGCCTTTTTTTGTTTTCATAGATCAGACCTTCATCCAGACCAGTTCATGTTCCCTCTTGATACCAAATGAGATGTTTTGAGCATATTTTGCTGCTACTAGGAAAAAATGAAATGGTTATAGCTGATGTAAAGAAATGCAGTCTTTAACTTGCTGCCTGTAATCCTGTATTACTGGTTGCTGTACCATATTGCTGTAGAGTCCGTATTGTAAGTTTAACCCACTTATAGATTTTATTCCATCAACTTCCTTAATTGCTTGTGTTGGTGTCTGCATAGAGTCACTAGGGTGAGGGAGTCTGGATAACTTACAGTGAAGAACTAATTTGGAAGCTATTGAACTTTTTCTGGGCTGAGCCTTGCTTCAGTCCTACTACTGCAGTCCAACTTCCGTGTGTGATGAGAGCAAAGCATCCTGGATAAGCACAGGTTTAGATCCTAAGATTTTGCTGATGTGGAAGAAAGGTCTCATGGCAAAATCTTTTCAGTACTTTGCTTGATAGAGTTCAGCTGAATTTTGCAACAGCACTTAAGTGAACTGCGCTGTTGTGTTAGACTTTGGAACATCTTCCAGTTTGGAAACTTAAAGAGGAAAATAACCTTGACAGAGTACAAGCTTTGGCATGGGCTGTGCAGCGTAAAAGGTGGAGGATCCAAAGGAAATCCCTGTTAGCGAAGGCTTTCCAGAACAACAGGAAAAGTAAAATCCTTTTCAGGGTCTATGGCAAACTACGGGATCCTTTTTGGATCTTTTAGAGGGATATGGATGGGCTGGCTTTTGGTGCAGTGTGGTGCCCTGTAGAAATATAAATATAATGGGAGAGATATGAACACTCCCAAATCTGTCAGATTGGTGCTGAGGGCATGTGAACAAGATGACTGATAATTGCCAGGACACTCAATGTCATCATAACTTAGGTGAAGAGCCATAGCCATGATGATACAGTACTAACAATTTACTTTAACGACGCTTCCTCATTGCCATCTGGAACATGGTTTGGATCAGTGATACATAACAGACCAAAAAGATGGTCCATGTATAGAAGATGATGTCTAATAAAGCAGAGGCAGATGGAGAAACAGCATATGTGAAGAGGAGCCTTGGGAAATAACAAGACAGAACAGGTTTCTGTAATAGGTAACTGAAATGTGTTTTGATTAAGTACCAAATACCTGCAATAGTAGTTCACTGATGCAGTATCAACAAAGAATGTGGTCTCCCTTATCTGATAATAATTTCTATATATTTTCACATTCTTTGTGGCCAGAAAGTGTTTCAGGATGGCTTCTTTGTGAAGATTTCCTCACTCATCAAAGCCCACAAAAATCAGCTTTCCATCACTAATTAGAAAATACCTCATAAACGTCTTCAATTCTTCAATTAAAACTGGAGACTTCTTATACTCATGCTCCCACTAGGTTCCTATAAAGTGTGTAAAGTCGTGGCAGTGTAATTCTCCATCTGTTTCTTACATGCAAATGCAGTGGTTTCAAAATCCATGACATGCTGGACCTGCTTTACATTCTGCTCACAAATGCCTGAGTAATGCCATAAAAATGATGTGGGGAAAAAAA
The DNA here is from genome assembly GCA_026283785.1 of Coracopsis vasa. Taxonomy (NCBI): domain Eukaryota; kingdom Metazoa; phylum Chordata; class Aves; order Psittaciformes; family Psittacidae; genus Coracopsis; species Coracopsis vasa. The sequence goes on from JANHGB010061870.1 coordinate 18,224, forward strand.
AGAGAAGGTTCTTTTCATGTTGATGCAGAATAATGCACTCTAAGTTAAAGCATTTGGATAGATTCTGAGGTCAGAAAGGACCATTATGGTCATGGTGCCAGACCTACGGGCCATAACATTTCACCTAGTGATTTCCATATGGAGTCTAAAAACTAGGAAATATTTATTTAAAGGAAAATCCACTCTGGTATCAAATGTACCAACACAGTTCATCTAAGAGAGATCTCTTGAGCATGTTTTGTATCAAAAAGTACAAACTGGGGGCTTTTCATGCCAATTTTAGTAATGTCAAATGTTTAATAACTCATTGTTAGGTGCAATTCATGCTGCGTACTAACATGGTGACATGAACAGGACAGAGAAGAAAGCTTAAAAATCAGAAAACTCTGAGCTTCAAAATAACTATATAAATCTATCAGAACCATATGAAGTAAGAATGAAGGGTGATGGAGGAGTAATCGGCACCCCCTTTGTCAAGGTAAGAGTTGCTCTGAAGGAAGAGAGGTAACAATGCAGCTGGCATATGGTTAAAAAATCAAAGAGATGCAATCCTCCCTTATGTACTGTAGCGAGGATCCAGCTGTGGATATATCTTTGCCAGAAGTCCTCAGCAGATTGGCATCTGCAATATTATGTCAGGTTATTTTTCATGGGCTCATATTTTGGAGGCATAATTCCAAATAATATAAATGATTGAGGTTTTTGGATTGCTGGGGATTGCCAAGAACATCGATTTGCCATATTCTGATCAGATATGAAGATGACATTTTCAATGACATGTACCGAGACCAACTCTGGTTAGACAAATGGTCATGTTTGTCATCCTTACGCATTATGAATTGTAACATCACATTGTCTTCAGAGGAGCCATCTTCTGCCTATGAATGTATGATGCTTGTATTGAATGAAGTGGAAACTACATCCCACGGAAAGAGTTTGGCTGTGGATGTTGTCTGTATTGTATCAGCCACTGTTTGTCATTCAGCCATTTCCGGCATAGGATGAGGCATTCAGTTCCTCCTCTCTGCACAACAAAGTGTATTGGGAGGAAGTCGGAAGCAGACAGGCAATAATCCACTCATGAGTGTCTTCCAGCTGGAGGCTCACTTCAGCTTAACTGTTCTTCTCAGGTTTCTTTTGGGTGAATCAGCAGAGGAAACAGAGGAGAGAAAATGTGCATCAGAGGACGCAACCCAGTGTGACTCTCTAGTATTGTCTTTGCTTACTGAAAATGCCACTTGGTTTTGAATGTCTAGGATTGGGAAACAGAAGAGCAAACACTATCTCCTGTGCAGTGACAATATTATCAATTGTGATCAGTGATTATCAAGCATGATTTCTCAAGACAGTCATATTCTATGACCTGTAGATGTGTGAATGAATTCCAGGTCCCTTGTAAGTCACTAGCAGCTTTGTCCTGAGCTGGGGTTCTTCTCATAGAATCATAGAATAGTTTGGATTGGAAGGGACCATCAAAGGTCATCTAGTCCAACTCCCATGCAACGAGCAGGGACATCTTCATCTAGATCAGGTTGCCTAGAACCATTGAATTGGAAATCTGAGCCTTCAATTTTATACTGTCTTCAGGGATTCTGAGATTTCATGGCTTGAAAAATCTATACTGAATAGTGTTAGACACCGATTCAGTTGCAATATGTTGTAGATTTCCACATTTTAGTTTAATACATGTAAAAGTCCTTCTTGGAATGTAAACCTACTGTTTACAATTTATTTGAATTAAATGAAATTTATTGGGAGAAACTTGGAACAAGTGGAATATTTTAATCCAAAAGGCTGAAGATGCTACAGCTTGATGTTTCCTATGAAATTCAACAGAGAAGATGACAAAATACAAATGACTTCCAAAAAAACCTCCCAAACCTCCAAAAGTTTGTTCCTGGAAAAATGTGCACATTTCTGAAGAAACTTGGGCAGTGCTACCATTTGTACAATCTTTCCTAATCCATCCAAACTGCAATAACCCTTTGGATTGAGTGCTTAATTTCTGTTCAAATTTTGCTGTGCACACAGATGTTTTTAAAGGCCTGTCCACCATGCAGTCTATGTTAGCCTGACTCTAGCATTGCTCTCAACGTACTTTACCTGGAAGTTTTAAAGCAAAATTCACCCATTTTCTTCTGTGTGCACACTCAACATAACTGAACATTTTGGCACACCTGAAAATGGGCTGTGAGCCTGTGCGGGGTGATTTCCTGCTCCACTCTGGCAAACTAATCTAACTGCAGGTTATGGCTCTGAACTCTGGTCATTTGCTTTCCCCATCCTTGCCCATCATGGACAAAATAGGGTCTGACCTTTGCAAAGGGTAGCACTGAGTAACAGAACTTCTAAGTGAGATATTGCGAGACTCCAGCACGGCAGTGATTGTCTTAGCGTGCAATGGTTGGGAGAGATTTTTATTGGCTATTTTAACTCAGCCACATACAATTGCTCAGTGAGGAGGGTGATGCTGAATGAGGGAGTCTAACAGGAACTTTCCATAGAATCATAGAATAGTTTGGGTTGGAAAGGACCTTAAGATCATCTCCATGGGCAGGGACGCTTCCCCTTGACCACGTTACCCAAGGCTTTGTCCAACTTGGCCTTGATCTTTTGTGAAGCAAATTGTCACTCTTCTGCAATGGAGAACATGGCCCTTTCTCTGGGGACAGCTATGAATCTTATTAAGCTATTTATCATCACAATAATTTCTGGTGGAATCCCACAGGCTAAGTATAAGTTGCTTAAATATATGTTGTGTAATTACACATTGTGTTAAGAAAGATGGAAAGGAATAAGACTTGTTTTCTGCCCTCCCCACTTGAAATGCTGTGATGTCTTTCTGGATTTCCTAGGAAGTGTTTTTCTCCCTTCTTTACTCAAAGAGCTCCATCATATCCTAGTGCAGGTTTTGGTGTCCTAGATGTCTATTAATAAAGAGGCTTCCCTCTTTTAGGGTTCCTGGGAACTGCAAGGCATTTTCTCATGAATTTTTGTGTCCTGACATTTGTCAACATGAAAATATTTCATAAAAGTCAAAAAAAAAGCCATGTGTTCCTTGGCTGCACCCAGGATGGCTGGTTGCCATATTTGTTTGCTGGCCTGGAAAGCTTCTTGAAGCTTTCTATGCTTCTATGACAAGATCATAGAAATCCCCTTTCTGTCAAGCTTCTTCTGGGAAGAAGTTCTTGCTAAGCTAAACTTCTTGGAATAATTTAAAATAGAGGAATTCTCTCAGAGATCCACCCTTTTAAAAGGAATTCACCCGTTGTCTTTTTCTGGGAAAGAAAAGGGATAACTCTCTAACGTCATTCATCTTCATTGTAAATACACTCTATGTAAGTCTTTTCTATACCAGGTGTAACCCTGTTACATATTTATACTCTTCTTCTTCCAATTGCCACTAAGCCATTTACAGCTCTGTAAGAGGCAAATTCAAGCAAATAATAGGTTTTTCCCAAACAGCGTTGTGCCAAGATATTTAGACCCTAATTCCCCCCACAGTATGCAGTTGTTAAATGGGAAAGATCAGGAGCAGACAGCTCTCTATGGGAGATTCAATCCCCACTTCTTGTAATAGCACTTACAGTCTTTGTGAGATGGTTCATGGACTCTCCGTTTTCAGTATTTGGCAATTCCCAAGCACTTGCTGGGCTGGGAAGAAGCAGAGCTGATTATCAACCTCAAGGGTTTAAGCAAATATGCCTGCAACGTCTATTTGTGGAAAGAAAAACTCTTTGCATTCTTACAGCACCAAGGCCTGGGAACGAGTACAGAGATCTATAGCAGCACATCCCCGTGCATCACAGACAGAGACAGGATGTTTCTGCAGTCTGTGGTAGGTAGAAATATTAAATCTAAGACTCTTGTGTACTGTTGTTACCAAACTCCTGTAGCTGTGTGATTGCAAGAATCAAGATGATGATCTGAGGGAAAGAAAAGACCTTAGTGTTGAGCTGAAGAGAAGAATTTCCAGGTTATGCTGGTACTGCAGATGTTGAGGAGAAGGAAACAGAACGAGTCTGACAAAACAGTCTTTTCTAATGAGGTAGATTTGATGGATCAGTTTTTGATCTAGAGTAGATTAATGTAAAAGTGAAACTTGGTTATTCCGCAACGAAGTGAATCTATTATGTCTGCCAAGATCAGATCCTGGCTCAAAGTGTCCATCTATGGCTTAATGTAACCTTCATCTTCGCAGGGATGACATAGACCAGTGGCATATTGGAAGAACAGAGAAATCCTCAGGAAGCTTCTGGAAATATTGTGTGTGTGGGGAGTAAGTTTTAGGATAAATTTTCTCCCAGTTTTCCCTCAGCTCTTCAGGTTTACTTCTCTATCAGCAGCTATTCTCACATCCTCTCCTGTGACTCTTCTTTTGATGCTTTCAGAGTCTCTACTACCACACTAGCTGGCACATTGTGTTGTGAAACATAGCAACTTCTGCACAGACTAAGGCCCATATTCTTATTGGCAGAATCAGCTTCAGTCCATTCAAATGAGCATGGAATTTGACTCCTTGGGGCTCCTTAATGTGAATGCAATTGTAATTTATGCTTATTTTACTTTTCCTTTATTTTACCAGTGATGCAAAGTGTAAATTGGAATAAAGTCTGCAGTAACCAACTAAAAGCTGGAAACAAAATCATCATGCTTCCCAATGGTAGCAATATCTTTGTCTTACTGCAAAAGGAACTCTTTGAGAGCTGCTTAGCTTCTATTTAATTACATGCCTCTAAGTTTCAAATAACCAAGTGGAATCAAATAATTAATGAAAAATTAATACCAAGAAAGGAGGATCTTTCCATTAGCATGTCTTGTAAATGAAAAGAAAGAAAAGAAACAAGGAGTGGTGGCCTGAGGGAGCAGGCTTCAAAAATGATTCCTGATATGTGACACAACCTTTCCTAAGCATATTTAGTTCTGCTGCTGCTAATAGCATCAAAATTGTTGAAATGGGTTTAAGGGTGTAACCCATTGTTGCTACAGAAGGAGCAGTAAGCAAGTAATTAAATGCACAACTTTTAGGGGAATGGAAACCTGCAAGATACAGATGTAAGCTATTCTTCCTACGTGGAATAGTCTGGTTTTACAACAGAATTTGCACTTAAAATTCATAGAATCATAGAATGGTTTTGGTCGGAAGGGACGTTAAAGATCTTCTCTAAATAAAATAAGAGTGAGTTTTGGTATTGATGATCGAATCTATTCTATAGGCTTTACTGATAGAAACCAAATGAAAACGAGACATAAATCCTGACTAGAAGTAATCCACAGCTGGAAGGTAACAAGAATAGTCTACATAGCAGGGAAAAGCAGAAGGCCAGGCAGGACATCAACAGGTAGATCATGTCTCCACAGCAGGTTTTTGAGTCATCAAAACCCTTTTGTCTCCTAGAGAGAAAATTGGACAACAATATCACTGCTTGCTGTTCTTTGGAATTGTGGCCATAAACTCTGGGGGCTGGTATGTGTATAGGGTTTAACATAAACCTGCTGTATGATGATGCATAGGAGGAGAGGTTTGTACGCATCATCATCAGCCTACTTTCACTTCATCATTTCCTCAGATTGGTTATTTCTATCCGGCAATTATTTGAGATCTTTTGACTGAAATGTGGACACGTGTAGGTCTTCTCTCCCAAGCTCATATTGCATTTCCAGGACACTCCTTATAGCCACAGTCTGGACTCTCTCACTGGTTTCAATCAGCACAGGATAAAATTGCACAAAAATTACTATTTTTTTTACATTGACCTTGATCTTGTTTTCTCTCTGTTACTCTTGATTGCCAGTTGTTTGTCTTCCATTGTTCGTCTTGAAATGACAACAGAAGAGGGGACAGCTCTTAATACATAAAGAGTGAGGCTGCAGGGAATGGAGGAGGTAGGAGGGAGGCAATACTGTTGAAAAGCAGCAAGCTGAAAAAATAAATTGCTTTGATACAGTACATAATAAAGTTGTTCTTGTTCCTCTTCTACTTCTGAGGCCCAAAATTGAGTAGAATTGCATTCCTAAGGCTGATGAGTTCAGAATTAAAAGAGCTGGGCTTGTTCAGCCTGGAGAAAAGAAGGCTCAGGGGAGACTTTATAACAGTCTTCTAATACCTAAAGGGGGCCTACAAGAAATCTGGAGAAAGACTTTGGACAAGGGCCTGTAAAGATAGGACAAGGGGGAATGGCTTTAAACTGACAGAGGGAGATTTAAATCAGATTTAGGAAAAAATCTTCACTATGAAGGTGGTGTGGCCCTGCCACAGGGTGCCCAGAGAAGCTGTGGCTGCCCCATCCCTGGCAGTGCTCAAGGCCAGGTTGGATGGGGCTTGGAGCAA